>CACRXP010000147.1:501883-526850 GCA_902702965.1 Spirometra erinaceieuropaei
CGAAGTTTTGCCCTACCAGTCATCTAAGTCCTCTCCGCCTGTCATAATACCGAGTTCAGGTGGGGTGAGGGGAGAGCACAATAAATGCGGCGCAAGTCTGCCATAATTGTAAACTAATTCACGCGCCAAGTTACCGTCACTTCTCTCACCCTTTTTGGGAGAACACAGTGGGCATTGCCAGAAACGACGGTCGAACTATCAGGATGGAAGTCTGGTGATTCCCCAACCGCTGAATGGTCTGTATATGATTGATATTTTTAAACATTTGAAAATGCTGGTTTGATAAAGGGTCACATTGTCACCCTGCAACGAAGGATTCTCCAGTCCCGTTGTAATTGGTAATAAGTATTATCCACCAATGACACTTCAGTGTTGAGTAATGATTTCTGTTTTACCATTCGTACAAGCGTAATGATCCCCCATCACACTAAACAACCGAATGAGAAAACACGATCGTGGATATTTGGCTAAATCTTTTCCAAATCTTAATCCGTCAATTTCTATGCCTCAAACTGATCCATGAGCAACTAAGTCAACTTCAGATGACATCAACTCGACCATCCAAGTCTTGCTTTTCTACTGGGACAGAATTTAGTAAAGGCACGTGTCTATCTTCGAGGCCAAACTTGCTTAGACATCAACACTGTGTGCTCAAGGTGCTGCAAACTAACACAATTCATGTTCTTGCCCCCTCCGCCCCTCCCCCTCCCCCCTACGGGTGATTGAGTGCTTGTACAACCCAATCTTCCACACTGCGATAGCCTGTCAAATATGATTGTCACTTGAGCCCACAACTTTTCACTTCCTGCAGCAGACTAACTTCGACGGTCAGTGCAGCTTGCACGCTATATAATGAGTCATTTTCGGTCCGGGGTTGAGTCAGCCATTGTCGCGATAAGGCGTTGACTGCAGCACAGAGACCCAAAGAGCACGAACGAGGGTGCGCAAAAAATCGATAGATGTTGATAAAGCGGAAACTTTTTTAGTGGCGTGCACAAGTGGGGAATCCGGGTGGTGCAGAAAAGGCGGCTGTTCAGGCGATGTTTTCTGCACGCTTTTTTGCTCTTTTCGAGTTTTTTTTTTATAGCAGAGATCCCATAACCGAGCCCTATAAATAAGGATATGGTTGGAGAGGGGTACTAGCACCCTCGTACCCCAGGTGGCCTTACGTTACGTTCATGGGGTGGGGGGAGGCGGCACCTATTACCGCGCCCGGCAACGATAGCGTGGAGGACCCCAGTTAGCTGTCGGTCGGCTGTGGATCGTGTGCTGACGTGTGCACTCGTGAAATCTACCTAGGTACCGATGACTGGCAGTTGTACCCAAGAGCAAAGAAACAAAGGACGGAGATCCATTGGACCTTAATTGAGGAATAACAGAAATGTCTGCCAGGAGATAGGCTCATTTGTTCGATGGTCAGGCACTCCTTCAAGATTGGACGTCATAGAATATCCAGCTGGATACTGTATCTGCAGACATTCGTCATTTTACTCCAAGGTATCGGTCGGATCTTATTTCGTAGTAGTACCTGCAGTAGACAAGCTCCAGCCTAACCCCAAACTCCAACCACCAACATTAAACCACAATCCCAACCCCTAACCCTAACCCCTAAAAGGTACGGTTAAGAAATCGGACCTTCCCAGGGTTATAGTTCTTGCCACCGACCGTTTTCTGTGTTTTTCTCTATTTCCTCACCTTGCTGCCCGGCGTGCTACCCCACCCGTAAAACCGCCCCAGTTACCACCATTTCCATATGGCACGATCCACAGTTAATTGGGGTGCTTCACCCTACCGTTGCTCGCGTCCTAACCATAACCCTAGCCTAGATGAGGGAGTGCAGTAAATGCTTCGCAAGTCTACTGTCGCTATGAACTTATTCACGCGCTAGTAACCGTCCCTTCTCTCACCCCCCGTAGAGCACACGGTGGACATCTTCGAAATCGGCGTCCAAGCTCTCAGTCTTTCCTGTATCATCACCGGGCATAAGGCGATTATTGCCTACGTCGGCTCTTAATTGAGTCACTGAACACAAAAGAAGAGGCATTTCCAGTTTCCTGATCGGTGAACGCCCGGTTAATGCCATCCTACTGCATAAAAGTCTGCAGTTATTCTACTCAGAATTTGCAAGCCAAATAGCCGCACCTGTCTGGAACTTCACCGATTTACACGAACAGGAACATCCATCCGAGTGAAAGTGAAGGTTATTTACATCCCTTTGTCCCACTTGACGTGGTGCCAGCCAAATAGGAAAACGTGTGCTATACAACACTTACAGAAAGTGGGCTAACTCATGAAATCTGAACAGAAATTCCGAAATGTCTTTTCGTTTCGAAAAGATAAACTGAGTAGGGTTGTAAAACAAATCGGTGTACAGCATAATTCCATAATAATTCAGTTACCCCAGGACGCCGGCTTTCGAACAAACGTCTTTGTTGCTGCATGCAAAAAGCATACTCCGTAAAAATGGCTACTTAAGTGGCATGCATTTTTTAAAATCGATTTTCGATGCCCTTAAAGAGTGAATTATATTTTATGGAAAACATGCACAAAACTATTCATTCTTTTGCTCATTCAGTAGAAAATTACGTCTTTATTCAATTTAACACTCAAAGGAAGGCTATAATTTGGCTTTATAAGACTTTTCCAATGCTCGAATAATTTTGAACCCAACCTGCCGTTACATTCAGGGTTTCAAACTACAAGCCGTATATTTTCCGTATACGGAAAACCATACATTTCTCTACTGTAGCAAGAGGAGAGTATATAAGGTTCCCAAAATTAAGCAGTGGATTTGAGCAATATTGTTAACTTTACAAGCCGCATTGGTAAATGCAGAGACATGACGTTTTATGAAGGGCCATTTGACGGTATTAAAAAATCTCACAATTAGAAACATTTTTTAAACCAAATGATGTCTCTCCTTCGAGTATAAAATTGAAAGAAGACTTAATTTTCTACCGAGTGAGTGGGAGAATGAATATTTTTATAATGTTTTCCATGAAATATAAGTGAACTTTTAGAGGCATCGGAAATCAATTTTAAAAAACGCATGCCACTTAAGTATTCATTTTTACGGAGTATGGTTTTTGGATGCAGCAGCAAAGACGTTTGTTCGAAAATCGGCGTCCTGGGGTAACTGAATTATTATAGAATTATGTTGCATGATGATCAGTTTTACAACGCTACTTAATTAATCTTTTCGAAACGAAAACGCATTTCAGAATTTCTGTTGAGATTTCATGAGATAGTCCACCCACTGTAGGACATTGGTACTCGCCACCCAACATCAGACCGCGAGTTGAAAAATGTAAAAAAATCAGCATAATGCGAACGCTGTACTAACGTAAGAAACACACATTACTGCATGATTTACCACATAATTTACAGTACATATACTAGCCAAAAGCCCAGACGCGTGTTTCACCGACATCCTGCAGCCGCCGTATACAATTGCGAGGGGTTTGGCTCCTCAGTGGGTCTCCCAGCGTTCCCCACATGCCTTCAAGTCATAAAATCCCCACTTTTTCAAACCTTCTAGGAAGTTAGTAGTGCTAACTCGGAGTAAATCCTTTGAAACGAAACTTTATGTAGTCAGTTCGAAGGTTGGTAGGAATCATTTCGAGTGTGGGCGATGTCAGTAAAATAGGCGTGATGTGTGTTACACAAATCATTATTTTTCAGAGTCAAATAAATGCCCCATTTACACACGCCCGAAGTCGATTTTCATAAGGCCTGCCCGTGATTATGCATCTGAACCAAGGCAGACAGGCAGTAAATCAGATTATTTAAGCTCCAGATGTCAGCCATAAACATTCTCAGATCAGGAATGCCATGAACTTTTCACAGCCCCTGATTTTTTTCGACGTAAGTTTAACTGGCCTGACATTTACATAAGAACCAGCCTTTACCTCGAGGGCAGGCCAGACAGACGTGATAAAAAGAGGTTGACAAGCAGTGAATAACACTTTTTAACTGTCTCGCACACAGACGGTTTGACTGCGTCACATTCATCCTGCTGTGCGGCCCTAGGCGTCGGGTAAATCCGCCCTAAGTTGGTTAATTCAGGCAACGGGGCAATTTACGCAGGCACTGACCAACAGGGTTGCATTGAGGGAAACGGCGCGAGTCCGATACCCAAACAGTGCGCAGTTAAATCCGAATAAACTAGAACACGGCCAGAGAGTTGGACCCTTATAAACTGGACATTCATTTTTATTTTCTTTTACATGAACGTTTAGGCAGCAGCTACTCACTGCATTCCAGCAAGCAGGACCGTTCAGGACCATTTGTCACCCGTTTGTTGTGGCCACATCTGAGTCAGTCGGAACGGCGTACCTACTGGCGTACAATTTTCAACCCTATCCAACATCCGCTCTTCCACCGATTGGTCGAGCTTATGACCATGGACCTCGTATCAACCAATCAGATGAACGGGGCATGGTATGACAAGTCACTAGTTGGCAACTTGGACTGGCTGGCACAATTCACAACTTCTCAAGACTTCCTCCAAAACTGCTACGTAGTATGGACACAGAAGTTGTACAATCAGCTTTGCTTGCCGAATTGTGGTTTCGAAAGTTCGTGATTGTCGGCCATCTCACTTGACAAATAAATGGCCCACCGGCGGTCACCACTTTGGCGGGTTCGAGGGACCAGCGAACAGAGAGTCATGAAGGATCGCGCTTGCGGGAACGTGCCGCTACAGTGCGTTCCGTCTTGAACAGTTGCTGAGCTGGATTTTCATACAGTAACAGTTTTGGGTGACATTACAGTTCGACCGTCGTTACCAAGTATGTCCACCGTGTGTCCCATGAACAGGGTCGGCAACTTTCAGAGAAATTAGTTTATCGTGGTGGCGGCGGACTTGCGCTGCATCAACCGCACTTTCTCCTCCGTCGTCCACTTGAGCCTGATGTCCGGACAGAGACTCAAGAAGACCGGAGGCGGGATCGGGCGCAGTTACTGACAGAGCCAAATAACCTGTCTACCCCATGCCACCCGCGTCTGGTTCGAGCGTGATGGACCAAACACCGAAACAACAAAGGGCCGGCCCGGATTCCAGCTGGGTGAGAGTGCCATAGGTGACACAGTAAGATGGAGCCTGGTTCTCCGCCTTGAGAGGACCGAGTTACTCCGTCAGCTGGCACTCTTCAAAGTCAACGTTTTTAGTGAATCGGGTCAGAAGACGAGGTGGCGAGCATACGTAGCTTTCGATAAATTATCGTCGGGCCAGTACCGTTATATGGAAACAGGGTAGAAGTCAACATTTCCGCGATAAGAGAAATTGACAAAAGTTCGCCCTAAAACACAGGCGGGGTGTGGGAATGTGGAGGAGGCTGGGGGGGGGGGGGGGGTAATAGCAGTCAGTGTCAGGGACGGGGTGAGAGCGGAAGGGCGCGGAGAGCTGTAGCATTAGTCGACCTTCGACCACTGTAGGTGAGGAGCCTGAACGTGGATTTTCGAAAACTACGTATGCTCGCCACCTCGTCTTCTGATTACTGCTATGCGAATTTTCGCAACTCTGAATCGCGTCAGTTTAAAATCGCACCAGATTGTTTGCAGTGAGAAATGTGTGTTGAGTGCCGTGTGGGGTGCTGTCCCCAGAGTCGACTTCACTCTCTCCCTTCTCCAAGTCACCAGTCCATTGCCTAATCTTGTCAGCCATCAGATGTGTGAGGGGGGGCGGTGGTTGACTGGGTTAAACAACCCGTCTGCCCGCGCACACGAAGGACCCCGCCGACCGCACAGCTCACTGGGATTTCACACAAAGAGGATGGACGGCTTGGGGTTTACAAGCCCAAAAGACCCTCTAGGGGCATATTTAGGAGTCACTGAGTCTGACCCCCAGTCTGTTAGTCGACCTCTCCACACAAAAACACACAGCGCCAACCGCGAGGTCTGATTTGTACCGCCCTTTAGCATCCTTCGAAGCCACGAGGTTCAGTGCATCACGAAAGATTATAGCGTGCCAGATTTATTATTGTGAGGAATCCGCTGAAGCATCGTGGGATGGGTTCTCTCGGGTCCACCCCGCTCTCTCTTCCCCTCCCCCCTGTGCACCAGTCGATTATCCGAACCAGTCAGTCAATTGACGTTGACACTGGGCGTACTGGCCGACAGGAGGACTGAATATCACTCTGCCCACTTAGGTGAGAGCTGTCTGTTCCGGCCCTGTGGTGGACGATGTGGGACTAGTCCTTGTGTGTGTTGGTGAGCGATGGTTTGCCGCAGGTTGGTGTAAAAGCTCATGTGACCAAGGAGGCCCATGCGATGGCTGAATGGGCTCGGACAGGGCGGGGCAGATATATGTTGGCGCTCCTGTCACTGGTTCAACAGTCTCAGCCCGAAGGATGCCCGAGTGACCGACTAAGCTGACGCGTGATGTGCCCGTGCAGTGAGATTATGGCACGATAGACTGCAAGCCGTTGAGTCGGTTGCAGTTTTGATGCTGTCAGTGATAGCTGTGCTTGCTGCTGGGCAGTTGGTAGAGCTGAAGATGAGAGAGTTGGCCAGTCTGGAAGGTGGGCTTAGCCTGCTATCATTGCGGTCAACTCCACTGTCGCGGATGGACGTGCACACGAATAGACCTGTGCAGCGAGTGAATGCGAGTGGGCAGGGTGGACAGTGGAAGCGGGTGTGGCGAGTGTATGTCAGGGCTCCTGGCGTTGGTTCTCCAGTCCAAGTGGGGTGGATTCGCAAGCGATCGACCGGGCCGATGAGTGAGGTGAATGCGCGATCGTAATGGGAACAGGTTAGGGGCGAGTCCGCATCGCTGGTGTGGTGGCGGCGGCAGCGGTGGTGTGAGTGTTGTGGCTGATGGGGCGTCGGGAGTGTTCTCACAAATGGTGGGGGTTAGGGGGACGGTAGTCGTCGTCGTCGTCTTCGTCGTCGCGGGGGTTGCGACAGTGATGATGGAGAAGGTGGTGGCGGTGGTCAGCGACGACAGAGGTCACGGGTCGTCGTCATTGTAATCATCGGTGGTGGCTGTCGCCGCCGTGGACTTCGTGGGACTTGGTTCTGGGGGATGATGCAGGCGTTTGCAGAGGCAGCAGGCGGAGTTGTCAGGTTATTGTTGCGCTGGGTCCGGAGATGTCCGACCAGGCCGATCCGCGCGCGGAATGTTAGTTGGTAGCGTAGATTTGGCAAAAGAGGTTGGGCGTTGGCGTTGTCGGCTGGAGACGCTAGAGACTTGTGGGTCGTTTTTTGGCTTTGGCGGCGGCGGTCCGGTTGGCTTCATACATTGCTGCCTTAGTCTTCAGTGCGCTTCCCCACGCTCGCGGGTCCTGGGCGAGATCCACTCTGGTCACCGGATTTATCCGCACTTGCTTGAGGGAGGTTTTCCTACCGTGCCGTCAAAGGACACTCATTAAATGACCGTGTGCGCTACTGTACTGTAGATGTGAATAGCATATGATTATTTTACGCTATTTCATTTTGGTCTAAAAGACTGCCTAAGTGAAAAAATTTTCGTGGCGCTAGGTCGCTAGGTCAGACATTATCCGAAAATTTTGAAAACGTCGAGTACTCCCTTATTGCTTTGACACAGGGAGAGGCGGATACGTGTGAGGGATGTTGTGCTGGATTTTGAAGAGTTTACAAGAACAAACTGGCTTACCACAAACTTTATGCAAAAGGATGGATGCTAACACACAACGTAGAATGGCAGTCTGTCTTTCCGCTATCTCTTGCAATACCGCCTGCGACGAGGATTAAGTATGTGCGCGGGGTAAGAAAATGCTGTTATTTTACCAGATGCATTGGCGTTCTAACACTCCTTCTCTACTGGCAGACGTGAGCATCCCATCTAACAGGATTTCGACTGCTCCCCGTGCTAAACCTTCTCTAAAGATGAGCCTTCCTCTTATTAAAGAATTATATGTGGGGGTGCAAATGTAGATATTTCGCAGCACCGACTCCTCGGACGACACAAGTCAGCGAATGTCATTCTGCCGACGATGAGCCGACGAAAAACCCTACCGAACAATGCCTACTTTTAAGGATATTGTAGGCAGTTCTCCATAGTTTTTTTCTTACCGTGCGCATATACTTAACTCTTACCTAATTTTCATTAAATCAAAGACTAAATTGAAAGATTGTTGAATTGCGGGATCTGGTTTGTTGGTATACTTCAAAGATAGCAAGGACGTCTAATTACCTCAAACGCAGGCAAAAGATACCCAAAACGCGCTCCATAAAAACCTGACCAAACCATATATTCAGCTGGAAAGTCATCTTGAAAAACCAATGCAGATAGGGAATGTTTGTCCGCAAAATTTGCCAGTGCTTTATGGTAGGTGATTTTCGCGACTAATATCATAAAGAGAAACCACAAAAACCGCAGATTGGGGAATTTTTTGATTTCATAAATTATATGCTCGGCAGTCAGCGGTGTGCATTGATAGATCAACTACTCCGACATTAATGGGCGTCGATGGTGTGCCAAAGGGTTTCCGCGATGCCCCTTTAGAAAGTAATATTCGCATTCGCAATCAACGAAGGGAACTTTTAAAACGCACGCATTCTTCACCATAAACAGTTTGACGAGCTTGAGACTATCACGGTGCGCTAAAAGCCCTGACTTGGAAGGTTGCTAACTGACGATTCAACTCAGACTTTGCAGTCAGCCCGGTGCGTGTTTTTGTGGATTGGTCGACTGGTGGACTGAGAGTGAGGCTGCAGTGGCTCCTTCTTAGTGTGGCCTCTGTGGGAATCCAACTCAATTTGGATCCAGGTAAGATGCGATTATGTAGCTCCACCTGATGGACACAATACTGGTGGGGTTGGGGTTAGTGGTTAGGATTGGGGGTTTTGATTAGAGCCTAGAGTCAGTGGTTAGGGGTTAGGGTTATGACTAGGGACTAGGGCGACTGTTTCTCTACCACTCAGAGTACAACCGCGCATTCCCGATAGCTTTTCTTTTGCACACATCTACTTGACCTCGTCACCTGCGTGTTGCCTGGCCCCATCTGTAAAATCCCCTATTACCACCGGTCGTGTATTACAGGTGGCCGGGTTTGTTTACTTCAGGTGGGGCTAAATAACAACATCTGACCTGGATCCAAGCCGACACTATCTCTTGTTGTATGGAATCCTGTCCATCTTGAGCGGACCAGGTGGGGAGTGGCGGCACGCCTACGTGCAGGTCCACACAGTCACCTGTGTCCTCTCCTGTTTCCGGTCTTTCTGAATCTATCATGAAAAAGGACTCAGGTGGGAGAAGAGGAGAGAGTGAGACAGGTGCAGTGAAAGGTTACTACACCTATAAAATAAACCACGCTCACGTCACCGTCCGTGCGGCCATCCTGCCGTGGGGCACAGGGTGGACCTCGTCCGAATCGACGGCCGAACTGTCATAAAGTTCAATCATCACCAGATAAAGCTTACAACGGCGAGGTTTGTTCCCGCAGCCTCACGTGATCGATACCATATGGTTTGATAACTAAAACAATTTTACCACATCGACTTTACATATATCACATGTTTGCACCTTCCGTACTCGTTTAATCCAGCGAGCCACTGAATCGGGGGAGTGCTTATACGTCGACCTCGGTTACATCAGGTATCAGTCCACACGCATTTCTCCGCGCAAGCTTCTAGCCCTACTTACGTCCCCTTTATTATCCCAATCCAGCGGGTCGCTAAATTGGCTGGCTAATGCCATTGTTCGGGCGGTGTGAAACTCCGTCGGTTCCACTAGAGTGGTCACGCACTGCGAAGTACCACGCGGTCCCCTCTGTGGCCTTCCAGTTGTGACCGCGTCTTCCTTATCCTCTTAATCCAATGAGCGGTTACGCCAAACATCGGTTCACGAACGCCTCTCTGCGCGTGTTTCGAACTCTGCTTGCACTCTCTTCCCCCTACTAATCCAGCGAGTGGCTACGCAGGAACGCTAACTAAAATTGTTTTAGGAAACTAACCATATAGCATCAATCAGGTGGGGTTGCAGGACCTAACCTCGCCACTAAGAAAAGGAAACTTGGCTTGGGAAGCACTCCTTACAGCAAAGCGAGCTCGTTGCAAGCTCGTAACGAGGGCGTAAATCGGCCCTCCCGAGCTCGATGCGCCCTCGTAATTTTGCGGCAGCGGACTCGTTCCGTGCTCGTTGCGAGCTCGAAAATACGAAACTGCCAATAAAAATGGAACGGGGGTTTTTACCGTCCTGATATCCGCCCGGCCCACCCTCATCCAATTGCAGTTCACCCCTAGATCCTTCCTGAGATAATAACGATCGAAACTACTTAGAAAAAATTTATTTTTCAAGGATAGGAAAAAAATAATTCGTTTAAATCTCCTATGGACATTCATGATTTTTGTCATTCGGCGTTCTACCAGGATCTTCTGCCGGTGGGGCATCTGGTAGGAAGGTAACGTAGAACAGTAAATACATGCATTGGAGTTTACGTTCAACACTAAAATTAGTTAAGCACACACTTTAATACTTCAAGTATTTAATACCGTTCTGAAAACCGCTTGTCGATGCCTTATTGCATCTGCGTTGTTGCCTGTCATGAGTCCGTTTGAAGACGTTCTTAAATGCGTCCTCCAGCTTTTGTCTATCGGACGCATGACTTGCACATAAGGTATAAGTCTTACCGAGGATCAGGTCGTAGATTGGAGACCGGGTCTTTCTCCATAGAAGGTCACAAAATCCGTCACGTCTTCCGTGAAGAGTGTGGAGAAAATACGAGCAGCAAATGCTGACGTACTCTCCCCACCTGCCTCCGACGAGTAACATATATATGCAAAGTATTTATGTATAATAAATAAGTTACCAGTAGACGTCTCTATTGCCCGTCTGACAACACCGCACACAGTCGGTCGTAGGCGGTCAGCGAACTTACTTGCTGCTTATGCCGGCCCTTCCTCAACTGATAGCGGTGTGGAGGCGGCTACAAGACGTCTGACCCGTGCTTCTAAACTGTCGACTTTACTTCACAGGTCAGTTAGTCGCGCAATTATGTCTTATTGCGAACAGAGCATCCAGCACTGTCGTTTCTTCCTTTTTCTCGTTGGCGGACGTACGACTATCATGTCGCCGCCGTTTCCTCCGAGGCGTACTGGTACTGGCGCGTGAGGATCTGTCATCCTAAAGGTATGAACATTTAAAGTACCTACGTAAGTTCGATGTGGACATGCATCCGGGGATTGTGTCGCTTGAATCACTTTGACTTTCTGACTTCTGAACGCCATATAAACCAATAACTTGAAAGCCTTACTGCTGACGATGACTCTTCATCAACAGACACCCGATGCCTCTTGCCATACTTCTTATTAGGTTTCTTGCAACGGTATGGTCTGCGCTCCTTGGCTTCCCCATCCTTTTCATAGACCAAAAAGAATATAGACCAGTTATCGTTCCGGTCATAGAAACGTGGGCATAAGGACCATGGCCATTCCGCATGCATTACACGTCTCACTTATTACAAGGCGATTTTCCCCCCAGCTACTGATTCCGCACGAGGGAGCATAACTTTCCCTCCCACATCGTACTTAAACCTTAATGATTCGTAAATTAGGAGGGTTTTAACAGAATAAATAGTAGCGCCGCTCAAACGTCGTGCTCGGAAGCATACTTATTGTCGTTTTTGAGTTTTGGTTGAAGTGGCTTTCAGTCAGGAAGAGAGGAATGTCCGAGAAAATTCCCGTGAAATACGCTAACTCCTGGCCAGTTAAATAACTAGTTGGTCTCCGGATGACAGTTCGTTTGACATAGGCGGTCCAGAAAGATTTCGGGGCGTGGAGTAGCCGATGGGGGGGAGGGGGGGGGGCGGAATCTTGGTTGACATGGTCCAGCCTCGAATTGCCTACGGCCCCCTGCTAATAAACTGGGAGTCATGACAACAGAATTACCTGGAAGAGAGTTCTTTTGTGGGCAGAGGACCAGTCGCACAGGCGGATTGTCGTCACCCTGACTGTGGTGGCAATTGGACACTACCGTAGGGATTTCTGGTGGTTCGGTTTCACTCCACCCCCGCGCCGTCTGACTCGGTTTGCCTGAAAGGCATTCCAGGCGTCCCCGGTGTCCCCTAAGTGGGCTAGGCCGCAGCTGTTGACCGTCATCCCTCCGGCCACGTTGGCATCTTTCCAGCCCTTCTCTTGGACAGGCGTCAGGACTAAGGTAGCCCATCCCACGGGAGGGCAGGGGGGGGAGACTGGGAGTGGGCATAGAGATCCGCTGAGCTGACAGGCTGTTTCCTCCCAGTCATAGAACTCGGTTTACAACGATTAGTATCAGGCTTTTTGACGGCAGTGGAGGCATGAGTCAGCAGCCGTCATTTTACTAGTTTGCTGGTCGTATCTCGGAGAAACTGTCTAACAGTGAGGACTGTTCGTCTGGACTGCGATCTCGTCGACTCTTGCATTTCTCTCTCCCGGACACATTCAGGCAAAAAGTGGTTTGGATGCAATGCCCCCCTCGGTTTCGCCTAAAATGTCACAATTTTTTCTTCGACGCCAAGTGCGATGTTCGGGGAATTTGGATCGCCCTGCTCTACTAAGGGAGAGGCTTTCACCTGGTCGCGGGACGAACACAGCCCATTCCGTCTGAATTTAGATCTCTGGTCTAAAGACACCGAGAGCAGTGGCATAGCACGAAGCAAGTGGATTTGTTGGCACAGGCAGGGGAACTAATAAAATAAATAGATGACTTATGTGACTCCATTTGCCAGTCACACCCATAGGTTGGGTTGGAGGGGGGGGGGGGGACAAATGTTTATTTACCCAACTTAACTCCCACCAGTTCGTCGTCGTGACTGACAGTGTCCGTCGTGCACACTGCAACACAGGGGACGCAGGGGGGATGACATGCTCGTGAATTATTCTATAGTGATGGTGCACTTGCGCTGCGCCCATCGCGCTCTTCCCACCCCCACACACCTGAGCTCGGTGTCGAGACAAAGCCAAGGGAACCGGAGGCAGGCTCGGTCGCAGTCATTGACAAAACTAAAAGGCCCGTCTACGCGTGCCACACACGCCTCTTCGGCGCACGATGCATCCGGTTCCTAGAAAAGTAAACCAGGGGGCAGCTCGGCTCCCAACTGACGGGAACGTCAAGAGGGAGCCATTGCGTCTTGGCTCGCTGTCTTGAGAGGAGGACCGAGTTGTCTCGTCAACTGGGAGCCTTCCAAGCCACGGCTTTTAGTGCATCGATATAGTTTAAAGGCGCGTTCGATTGCTTATAGTGAGGAGTATGCCCTGAAATGTCATGGAGGCACAATCTCCAGAGTAAACTTCATTCTCTCTCTCCTTCTTTCTCTCTCTCTCTCTCTCTCTCTCTCTCTCTCTCTCTCTCATCTCTCCCCTGTCTCAGGCACAAGTCAACTCTCTGGGCCGACCGGCCGGCCGGCCATTTGATGAGAGAAGTGAGTGCAGGCGGGCTGCGGGGCGTGAGCCTGCGTCTAGGCGTGTCACCATACTCGCGACTGTGTGGTATTTGTTATGGGAAGCGGGGACTCTACGGAACCCGTGTAAGGCATGCCGTGTCCTAGTGCGACCTTCGTATTGGTCTAACGCGTGCACAACTTGGCGCATTTTGAGGACAAGTTCCACTTCTAGTAATTTACGGTAGGTAGGCTAACTCATGCCATGTCAAACGAAATTCTGAAATGCGTTGAATTGTTTTACAACCCAACTTTATTAATCTTTTCGAAACGAAAACGCATTTCGGAATTTCGGCTGACATTTCATGAGTTCGCCCACCTACTGTAAACTCAGGCGCCCTAAAAAGAACAGTAAAAGAGGCCAATACTGAGAAAATTTGCCAACCATAACCTGTTTTCGTCTGCAAGTCCCACAGAAGTTGGCATCTGTTCACCATAATGAACAGATTAGTGTGTGGTAACGTGGACTACTCAAGAAATGCTGACCGACGTTTTTCTTAAAATCGCTTTCAATTCCACAGGCTTATTAATATTTTTTACAAAGCATACTGTATGACCTAAGCGCCAACTAATCGCTCCGTGGGGCACGAAAGGCCATGCGAATTCATTCAAGTGAAAGTATATGACAAGTAGTTGGGAAAGTGTAAGTTAAATTGGATTCGTAGATTGTGATAGACAGAGCGCACTTGCTTGGGAAACGTTAAAAATAGTAGCATTTTCCACTTTCACGTGTAAAATTTAGCAAAGACAGAAATTCCTATGAATTGAGCAGATTACATGAATCTCTTGTGCATATTTTTTATAAATAAGGATTCCATTTGACGAATCGTCGACAGTTGGTGGAAGAAGGTACTCCACTTGAGTGCGCATTCTATCAGAATATGAGTTATGCAAGGATTACAGCAATGAACTCCCATTGCTAGAACGGATGTATTATTGGCAAGAGTCCCCTCCTGTGGGAAACAGGATGTTCCCTTTCCATACAGTAATCTGATCGTTGTTTTCCGAGATTATCCAGTCAGAGGACCTGGGGACGCATAAGAAAAAAATGTTTTCGTTTGCGTTATTTGAGATAAAATCACTGCCCAAAACCTTGTTGCTGGATTCAAACAGTGCTTCCGATTACCGTCTGCAGTGGTCGCTGCAATTCACGATGCTATCAGTTGAAGCGGCCTTAAAGGGAGAAATTGTAATAATTGTTTAAAAGTCAAACTATTTACTGATGATATTTACCCATGCTATTCTACTGATTCAGCTGCATGCTAAATATGTTCTTTCACAGCCCAGACACGCGTTTCGCCAATATTCTACCGCTGCATGACAGAGCTGCGAAGGATTCAGCTCATCAGTGGGGTCCACTGGCGTTCTTCGTGTGTTTTTCTGGTATATACTCCAGTTTTGAGATCGCTGCTCCTTAATTTCCCCAAAATAACCGTTAACTTTGAGCAGATCACTATATTTCAGTCCAAGCTGATAAGTCTCAAATAGGCGTCAGTCAAAATATGGATTTCCATAATCCATTCAGCCTCTTTCTGTATCTCCACCTTCTAAAACGATTAATTTGGCCTTACAGGACAGGAGTCCCAGTCGGCAGATTAGATGTCCGTTGGACACACGAATACGTACTACGTGCGGCCTTGTGCTGAACTCCAGAAAGCACCTATTTCCGCGTTCTAAATTAAACCCTAGCACTAACTTCCCGACCCTAACCCTAACACTAACTATGCTAATCCTCACACTAGCAGCGGCTACAATCTTCCTCATCCTAACCCTAACACTGACCATCATAAACCGTGTTCTAATCACAGCTCTCCTTATGGTAACCCTAGATACTAACCCCGAATCCCAACTCTAAATCTCCCAAACTGGAATTAAACGCAGGATCGCCTGTGATACGGGCAGATAGCTAGTACCTGTGCTACTGGTATAGTATCTTGTAACGCTAAAATACACTAATAGCTGCCTGTCGGCAGTTAGTGAATATTACGCGATTATTCCGCTATGGCTGATGAATTTCGGTCCAAACATTCATACATCTTATTTCGGTCTAAGACTATAGACATTAGTATAGACTGATTTGTTCCAAGTTAGCAGTTGATTTCTGAGGACATTAAAAAGCAACAATTTCTAAACTGGAATAGTTACCAGAAAGCAGGCGTGGGATGCTATGGGACCCACTGAAGAGCCGAACCCCTCCCAGCTGTGTCATGCAGCGGCGAAGCACGTGTGTCTGGGCTTTAGCTAGTACGTGTGCTGCAAGTATAGTATCGTGTAACGCTAAAAAACGATGCTATCCTCCTGCCTTATCAGGACGCCTACCAAGCCGTCAGGTTGAGATGCCGAACAACATTTCGGTACAAATCTTTCTGGAAAAGCGGTCTGAAAATCAATGAGTAAAATTCATGTTACATATGTAGTCATTTGTTATAGAGTATAGTTTTTGCATGCAGCCGGAAGAAAGTTCTTTCGAAAGTCGGCATTCTGGGGTAACTGAAATATTGCAGAGTTATGTTGCAGGCTCACTAATTTTACAAACCTACTTAAGTAATATTTTCGAAACGGGAACTCATTTCGAAATTTCGGTTAACATTTCGGTGAGACTACCCGACGACAACGATGACGACGACGACAACGACGACGACGAAGACGATGACGATGACGACGACGACTAATAAGCCAGAAGTCACTATCCCGATCCTTCTTGTCCTAGTTGATACTCCCTACTGCAATCGTACTAATCGCTACACGAACGTCTGCAAGACCTAAACCGCACTCTCCACCACTCTCCCGTTATCCACTGGACAGCGATCGAAACTACTAACTGTGGTGATGGTAGCACGCTCAACGATCCGATCGCGGAACATCCTCATCCCGTTGAGTCTTCGGGATCAATCATAGCATCCAGAAATGTATGTATCACGAAAAGAATACTGGCACAGACAAAGGAGACTTGGATGTCCATTTCCGACTTTTTCCCATGGCTCAGTAGATACAGCACTAAACTCAGCAACCTATTGAAACGGGCTTGCCAAACTGTTTAAAGTTGCTCTTTCTTCCTGCTCATAAAATGCACCTCAAGATACAGTTTTAGAGTAAAACTGCTAATGTTTGCAGAAACTTGCATTTCTTATGCTGGGAAATATTCTGACGGTAAGCGATATCAAATTTGTCATTGAATTTCAGAGCGTCCGTCGGTTTTCGTAGGCGTCCACAGTGGAGGTGGCCTGTTGTTAAACGCGATGAGACAGTTTGTCGTCTAGGCAAAAGTCCTCTAACCGAGCAGTCACGGGATTCAAGTGAGTTCGGATTCCACGCCCTCTTCCAGGTGGTCCTCCAGAGAGGCCCAGCTTCTGGGGAGGGGCCCACGGACAACTCCGACCGCGTGAATCAAAATGCAAATAGGCCGTCTTCACAGTAGGCGTACAGTATTTAAAATAGGCTTCTGACACGAGCTATGAGGACTCATTAGGCGTGCGTGCGTGCCTCGGCGAAAGCTTGTCCACTAACCAGGCCGTCAGCGACGGTCAGGTCGCCTGCCGCACCCTTGATGAGGGGAACAGTCTGTACTATCAACCGCATACGTCCACCCGGTTACCACGGCCTCGTCAAACAGTACTACCTGTCAGTGTATTGAAACGGGAACGACTAACACCACACGGACGACGTACGTGCAGAAACGAAATGCAATTGAATTGGCCATGGAATAGAGACGAAGCAGATTGAGGAGGAATAGTTGGTCTGGGGAAGATTTGCAATTTTCAAGGCAATAAATGCACAAAATAGGAAAAAAGGTTGAAAGGATTTGCCGGCAGGACCGATAACAGGAACAACCCCTCTCCACTCCCCTAACGCAGGTTGCATTGTGATAAATTCCAGGAAGGTAAAGAGTACGGTCAAGCTCAAGGTTGTGCTTAATATTTTAAATAGGGTTAGAACGTAGGAATAAGCACTCTTCGTGGAATTTTGCACAGGATCTTCAGCGTTACGGACGGTTCATATTCCCTTGTCCTACCGCCTACTCAAACTATCTGACCCTGAACTGATCGATTTTCTTCTTTCATTGCTTCGGTCTTTTGACAGGTATCTGACCGAGTTTGACAGCCACATGACTTGTTTTTCATTACCTCAGTGGAGGATGCGGTAGCACGCCCAGTCGCAGGTTCACGCCGTGCCCCACCCTCCTTTATTTCATGTGGTCTAAAGTCCTCGTCAGTGTACGTTGTGGAACAGGGGGGGGGAGTGGTTGTACGCTCAAGCGCGAGTCCGGCTGTGACAGCCGCCTGCGTCCTCCCCCATCTCCGGTCTCCTCGACACCGGGCCAAGGTGGGGGAGGAGGAGAGAGTGCGGTAGGTGCTGCGCAAGTCTACAATCACTATAAACTAATTCACGCGCAAGTCACCATCCATGCTCTCACTGTGCAGTGGGGGACATCGTCGACCACGATGCCCGAACTGTCGGAGGAGGGGGAAGTCAGTCTCTGTGGGGCTTGTTTGATCTGGCATGTTTTCCAGGGCTCATTGCTCTCAAGGTGTCCCCGATTTTGCGTGGGTGGTGGCGCAGAGAATTGTTAATACACTTGGGCCAGCCCATAAAAGTGCCGAACGACTCTACCGTCACAAATTCTTCAGGATCAGTGGACACAGGAGTCCTTTTATTACGCAAAGCAGGTGCCGACTGAACTGAAAACAGTCAAAAGAGCAAAATCACGAAGTCGGGAGAACAATTTCCTGCAATGAAGGAATCTCCGGGGCGGTTTCTAGGCTGCCACAACTCGCCAGAGTAGACTTAGCTCACCGATACCAGGTCACAATTATTCCTCGTTTGATGCAATATAAGGACGCGCTGCCCTTTGCCGAAAACTCGGCAGTTTTCTACAAAATAGGTTGCAAAGGCGGGAACTGAAACTGCATTGGGAAAATCGAACAAAAATTGCAGATCGGCCTAACCGAGCACAACCTGGCAATTCGAACGTTAAGTTCAAACTCTCAATTTTCAACAAATGCCAGAGAAACTGAGCATACTTTGTACGTCATGGGAATCATCCCAGGCCCTCCACTGAGGTGATGACCAACAACGCGAGCAGTTGTCAAACCTTCCAGTGGGAGACAGAGAGAGAAGAAAATAGATCCGTTCATGGCCGACTACTTCGGCAAGTCACTTCAGTTTCTTGCCGATTTTGTGTATCTAATGCCTTGACAGTAGTAAGTCGACTACGGGGCTCAGTAAAGTAGTAAGTGTATTCTTGTCAACTATTTCTCTTGAAACTCTCAACTTTGTTAACTAGAGACTAGATAATTACGTGGATTTATGTAGAGACGAGTAGACGCCTTGCCCGCTGATTGTCTGAACGCTACATAAAACGTAAAATAAATGTCAAACAGCGGCGCTAAATGTCCCGTTAAGTTTTAAAAAACACTGGGTATATCGTCCAGCAATGGGTCACATGACGTAATGGGTAACACGCATCGTCTCACGCGAGGAGGCCTGCAGTTCGACCTTCGGTACTGCGTCAAGACGGTTTTCTATGCGTGTAACTCAAGTACTTTGTCGACTTTCAGACGTTGGGGCACGCGAACGCACGGGTTCCTGGGACGGCTATTGCTCTCATCATAAACTTTCCAGACAGTGCCTACCCTAGCTAAAACGCTGGGCAGGACACATAATAAAACCATGAAATATGAGACTGATACTGTAGAACACTTGTGGGGAAGTTACTTCGCTGGATTTAATAAATGCTATCCATGGTTTTGCTTAAAAAAATCGGTAAGACACAAGAATAGGGACAAACCGCCTCAATACGGGTGGCTTTGCGCTACATTTCAGGAAGAGTTTCTATTACCGTGTTCAAAGCTTAACATTAACCCTAACCCAACCTTAGCCCTAATCATAACCATCCTGGGATTTAGCGCAAGGTCACACACACTAATGGGGGGATATTCCTATTCCGACCCAAAAACATTTTCCATAAAACAGGATTGTTGATGGCGACGCCAAGAGTCCGCAGCAAGTTGACCGCGTTTTCGGGCAGCAGCGTGCTTCGAACTCCGGACACTTTTTTGGACTGTTCCACGTTTTTCGCACAACACCCGAAGCACTCACGGCGTCAAAGGGGAGGCGAAGGTTCTGTCACTTCTCAGTGAATCAGGTGCTGTGTTTCTGTTGCAAAATTTATTTGATCGCGTTGGGACCTGAATTTCGAATCATTGAACCCCTGCCCTAATGACTGAGAATGAAGTTTTGCGTGTCCACCTTCCACATCAGGTACTATCAACTCAATCCGCTCGTCACTGGTTAACCCCGACGGTTGTAACCGCTCCTTTATTATTGCCCCGCACACGGGCCACGCGGTAGATGCGCTGGAGCAACACGGAGGTCATATCGGATTCTGGCAGGCGTTATCGGGAATGTATACCCATGGCAAATGCCAACGTTTCGGGGGTCGCGGTGGCAGATCTGCTTGCCCACCAAGGTCGCGAACACTGGGACCCCTGCCGCCCCCCCCCCCCCATTGTTTTCGTCGGTCGAAAACTTGGTCATTTGTTGTGTGGACCCGGGGGGTGTGGGGAGTGGAGCGCCAAGGTGCGGGCTCGACTGTGCTATCTTCCTAAGCCCTTCCCCGTCTCCGGTCTTCTTAACTGTGTCTTGACACCGGGCCTAGGTGGGGAGGATGACGGAGTGCGGAAAATGCATCGAAGGTCTACTACCACTTAAAACTCACCGTCCCTGCTCTGTCTTGCTGTGGAGCACACGATGGACATCGTCAAACTCGATGATCGAACTAATTACTACCTGCGTGTCACTGGCTGTTTGCCTCTTGATTGGCTAAGCCACTGCTGTTCATGGGCTGGGCTCTCCCACCAGACTGAGGGCATGACTGTCACGCTAAGAGCTGCTCCCAAATCGATCGATTATTTGGCAACGATGAGGTGCCCCCTTGAACTGGCCTAATGACCTTGTCAGTGGGCAGGCCGTCGCCGAGACGACTACGGTGCTCGCGCACACAGAAGCACGGGTGTGCGCAGGTGGGAGCTTGGTTAACTCGCACTCGGGAGATATCTGGGTGTTGCGTCTACCCCCCCTAAGAAGTTCTAAATTTTTCCACTCATTCAAATGCTGGTTTTTCTGCATTGTTATTTCTTGTCTGGACGAACCCTTGATAGTTGTGGCGGTAATTATTTGAAAGCGTATCATCATTTGAAAGTTCCCACAGCATTGTGGACGCAGGGATAGTGAATTGCCCGTAAAGTCGTTTAAAGTGATACTACAGTTAGTGGGCTAACTCATGAAATCTCAACAGAAATTCAGAAATGCGTTTCCGTTTCAAAAAGATTAATTAAGTAGGGTTGTAAAACTAATCATCATACAGCCTAATTCTATAATATGTCTGTTAATCCAGGATGCCGGCTTTCGAATAAACTTATTTCCGACAGCACGCAAGAACTACACTGCGTTAAATCGACCTCTTTAATAGCATGCGTTTTTTCATTGATTTTCGATACCCTTAAGGATTTAATTATATTTCATAGAAAACATGCATAAAAATATTCTTTCCTTTGCTCATTTAATAGAAAATGGCGTCTTCTTTCAATTTTATACTCAAAGGAAGGGTATAATTCGCTTTGTAAAAAGTTTCTAATTGCGAGATTTTTTAATGCCGTGAAATGGCCCTTCATAAAACTTCACGTCTCTGCATTTAAGAATGTGGCTTGTGGAGTTAACAATGTGGCTCAAATCCACAGCTTAATTTTATGAACCATACATGGTCCCCCTTTAGTACCGTAGAGAAATGTATGGTTTTTGTGTGCGAAAATTATACGGCTTGTAATTTGGGAACCCTGAATGTAAGCGCATCGGTGGCTAGGGTTCAATATTCTTTAGGAATTGGAAGTTTTATAAAACCAAATTATACTCTTCCTTCGAGTATAAAATTGAAAGAAGACGTAATTTTTCACAGAATGTACAAAAGATTGAATATTTTTATGCATGTTTTCAATGAACTATGATGGAATCTTTAAGTGCATCGAAAATCGATGGACGAAATGCATGCTCTTAAGTAGTCGTTTTTTACGAGGTACGGTTTTTGGATGCTGCCGGAAAGGCGTTTGTTCGAAAGCCGGCGTTCTGAGTCAACTGAAATATTACAGGATTACGTCGCAGGCTGATTAGTTTTACAACTCTACTTAATTAATCTTTCCGAAACAAAAAGGCATCTCGGAATTTTGGTTGACATTTCATGAGTTAGCCCATTTACTGTAGGTCTGCCCCGAATCCACCACACTCATGAAATACCAACCGAAATTCCGAAATTCCTTTTTGTTTAAAACAAAATTAATTAAATAGTGTTGCTAAACTAATCATCTTGCAGCATAATTCTATAATAATTAAGATACCTTAGGATGCCGACTTTCAAACGAAATTTTTCCGGATGTATGCAAAAACCATAATTCGTAAAAACGACTATTTACATTTTCCATTTCCATTTTCCATTTCCATTTCCATTTACATTTTCCCATTGATTTTCGATGCCCTTAAACATTCACTTATATTTAATGATAAACATGTATCAAAATATTCCTTATTTTGCTCATTCGGTAGAGAATTACGTATCATTTCATTTCCTTATTCAAAGGACGTGTATAATTTAATTTTTGAAAACTTTTTAGTTCCCGACTAATTTTGAACCCGATCTGCCGTCAGAACTGTATTCAGGGTTTTCAAACTACTGGCCGTGTATTTTCCGCGTACGAAGAACTATACATTTCTCTTCGGTATTAATAGGAGACTTTATGGGGTCCATAAAATGTAGCAGTGGATTTAAGCCATATAGTTAACTTTACAATCCACACTGGTAAATGTAGAGACAACGTTTTATGAATGACCATTTTATGATTTAAAAAATTTCACAATTCGAATTTTTTTAAAAACCGCATTTCGCCCTTTCTTCTGGTATTAAAGTGGAAGAAGATGTAATTTTCAACCGAATGAGCAGAAGAATGAATATGTATATGTATGTTTTTCATGAAATATAATTGAATTTTTAAGGGCACCGAAAATCAATGAGAAAAATACAGGCTACATAAGTAGTCATTTTTTAGAGAGTATACTTTTTGCATGCAGCCCAAAAGAAGTTCATTCGAAAGCTTATACCCTGAGATAACTAGATTAGTGAAGAATTATGCTACATGATGATTAGCGTTACAACCCTATTTAATTATTTTTTGCCGAACAAAAACTCATGTTGGAATTTCGATAGACATTTCATGAGTTGCTCCTTCTACTATAAGTGCTATTCTCTCACCTGGTTCTCCCTTTCATCCGAAATATATATTTCTGAATTTCTATCAGCGCCTTCTGGCACTCGGGGTATGTAAAAGCGCTTTTCACATATGCTTACCCTTTTTGCATATGAGATCTTCGGTACGGCACAGAACTAAGAACTCCCCGTACTATAGGTTGCGTAACGTTGAATTCCAGGGAGATCAGGGTGAGAATTATGGTTAGGATCAAAGCTGGGGTTCATTTCAGACTTAGGTTTGAGAGTTGAGGGGGGGATTGGCTTTAAGGTTGGGATTAGGACA
This sequence comes from Spirometra erinaceieuropaei, assembly GCA_902702965.1. Classification (NCBI taxonomy): domain Eukaryota; kingdom Metazoa; phylum Platyhelminthes; class Cestoda; order Diphyllobothriidea; family Diphyllobothriidae; genus Spirometra; species Spirometra erinaceieuropaei. The sequence continues at coordinate 524,841 of CACRXP010000147.1, forward strand.
TGGAGATAGGTACTCATCCAAGAATTTGGCGCAAGGTTACCCGTATTACAGGGACATGATTCCCATTCCCGTGCCTAGTCTAATCTTTAAGTAAGAATTTAGTCCTCTGACCTCACTGTTTCCAGCAGGCATACTCCTCCTCTTTTTACTGACGATTTCTTAATCCTGCCCCGCCTTTCTTCCTCTCTTTCATCTCTCTCGAGTTCTTCTTTCTCGCAGTCTCTTTATAGACGAACTCACTAGGAGGCCGCTGCTCCACCACCCTCTTAAAGCGCTGTTGTAATTTCTATCTACGCGTTTGAAGAGTGGGAAAACTGCTTTAGAAACATATTTTGAGATTGTGGCAATGAGACTTGACAATCTAAGGTGCATTTGGCTTCTGAGGTTGACTGCTGTTGGGTTTTCTTACACACCATCGCGTCTCGCATACCTCAGTCCCATTTTTCAGGTCAGGTGACGGGGCATGCGGATTAGAAGATCAATCCAAAGGTAAAGTTTCGGTGGCAGAACAGGTAGTGCTTTGATGTAGACCTCACAATCCTGCCTTATATGTTCTTTTGGCGTAGTTCCCAAACGTCTCCACACAAAAGTCGTATTCGTGGTTCCCTCAGCGTTGTCGTGGTCACCGGGCGCTCGCAGGGACACGACACAACGAGTAATGCTTGATGATTGTCACGAAGTTAGAACTTCTGTCCAGATCGATCACACCTTATTTGAACACTGTAATGGACGCCGATAAGTCTGCCGGGGATATTCGAGGGCGTGCCGTCTGAAGCGCCTTATCTCCCCATTAAAGTGCTTCCCAAAACTACTACTACTACTACTACTACTACTACTACTACTACTACTACTACTACTACTACTACTACTACTACTACTACTACTACTACTACTACTACTACTACTACTACTACTACTACTACTACTACTACTACTACTACTACTACTACTAATACTACTACTACTACTACTACTACTACTGCTGCTACTACTACTACTACTACTACTACTACTACTACTACTACTACTACTACTACTACTACTACGACTACTACTACTACTGCCCCAATCAAAACCATACCATTTTCCGCTTTTTCCGATCCGCTGAGGATCTCTCCACACTCCTACTCCTTTTTCCAATGCCCTAGGAATTTAGTGTTGGTTTACAACGCGGTTGTTGTTACTGTCACCCCAGTTGCTGACCTGGGTGTTTACGTGTCCGCCCCCGTGAGGTGAAGCCTGGACTGTTCAGATCACAGAGTCAGATGGAACACGCGTAGTTGGATTCAAGCGCTGTGTGCGGTCGACCATGAAATCAGCTGTGTCATGTAGCCTAAGGCAGCTAGAGACGTCAAGCTTGGATGCCGAGCTGGTTGGCTGCACACGAACCTCGATTAGGTGATCGCTTTCGAGGAGAGGGGGGAAGGTGAAATGGTGGGGGCGGTGTCAGCCACCAGGACTGACAACCGCGGCTGATCGCGTAAGTGACGGACGTAAACCTGCTCTTTCGACCCTCGACGTTTGCGGTAGGTGCGTAGATGCATGTGTTTAGGCTGTCGACTGACAGCCAGTTAATCGGCCCCTCTGCCGATGAAAAAGTTCATAAGGAGTGATTCAGTCAGTCGGGTAGAGCTGAGCCAGCGTTACTGACCATGTAGACTCGCGTTTAGTCTACACCCGGTTCACCAGCGTCTTCAGTTGGCGACTGGACCAGGTTCCAACGAGATGGCATCTTGGACGATTTCTTCTTCAGGCCGAACCGTCTCGGTCGGCAGTTGTTGAGTTAAACTTCAGACTGGCTGCGTAGGTATTCATTGACACTGCGGTAGTAGGGACGAATTCCAAATATTGAGCACAAGCACCATCCGTTTAAATGCAAGGGCAACCTTGACTAAGTTCTCGTTTATATGTACATTGGTTTTGAGACTGTTCTCATACGCACTCCAGTGGGTTTGACGAAGTTCGATGAAGATTTCGGACATCTGGCTAATTTAACGGTCTATTCCGTCG
>CACRXP010000147.1:534960-622969 GCA_902702965.1 Spirometra erinaceieuropaei
ATAAATGGAGCAGCGTTTTCAACAAAACTTTTAGATAGTTTTTGAATTGAGTGTTCGGCGAGATTTGGTCCTGCGGCCCCACCTGCGTGATGCCATATGATTAACTCTCTGTAAGAATTTTAATAGATACGAATACGCTGACTTGACAAATATCACGTATTTGCATCTTTCCTACAATTTTGATCCAGCGAGTGACTGTGTAACGGAGGGATGAGTGCTTATACGCCAGCCTCGCTTACTTCGATTATCATTTACCACGCGCTTTCCTTCGCTTGCTTCGAGTCCCCCGCCTGCGTCTTCCATCTGTGATTGAACCTTCCTTACCCTCTCAACCTAGAGAGCGGCTGCGTCGGGGAGTGTGTACACGCAACCGTCATTCGCTTCCCTGTGCGTTCTTAGGGCTCTGCTTGCGCTCCCTTTCCATTCCTAATCCAGAGAGTGGCTAAGTTAAGTATATTAACAAACCTTGTTTTAGTAAGTTAACCATATGGTATCACTCAGGTGGGGTTTCAGAACCAAAGCTCACCAAGTATTCTCTAGTGATTGTTGGGTATTGGTAACACTGTTTCATTAGTTTGGTGAATTACTCAAAAAGAGGTGAAAATGCTGTCGGTTTCCCACACGTCTACATTAGTTTCTTTCGTTTTCTTTTGGTTCACCAAAATCGATCTGGAATTCGGGGCCAGCACAACAGTCTGACGGCATTTCTGCGACTGTTTCGCTTCGGATTGCATTCACAGAAATGGTTGCTGTGGGTACGACTTTTTCTTAAAGTAGAAAGTTGCATCAAAGGGGATTGACGGAGATGTGGATTTTTCAAACTGGCAAGGATGAGAGATCGGGACTGAACATTTGAGAAGGAATAAGGGCTTACCGGAACATATTCACTGAACTGCCGACGCATGACGCACGCAGCTGTCAAGTTCGACAAACATGTGCTGAAAAGCTGAGGCAGCCAGAAAAAAATAAGGAAGATCAACCCGGGGCGGACTTGCTCGGCGCGACAGTTGCACTTCTGTTCGAATTGGTTTATTTAACGCTTTGACAGTGCTGGACCGATTAAGTTCTTAGAAAGGTCGGTAGTTAAATAAATCTGTTCCGCTGAACGATTCTCCTTTTTCGAATTTGATTTTTAAAGGCATGATCCACTGCGCAAAAGAATACCATTAAGAGTGAATATTCTACATGCTATCCTGAAAGATCCAGCGATCATCTAACGGAACTTCATACGACTTTTAACTCTAACTTCAGGGGTACTGAGGGCGAAATCGCATAACATCCACTGTTTAAAATTCGAGCAATTTTGTGCCAGTAGTATACGTTTAGACGACCGGTACCTTTTTCTGTTTATAACTTGGCCCCAGACAGCATGTGGATATTTTTTGTTCTGTTTCTTAAAAAATGTGATACACATCCTCATTGGTACCTTTATGACTGTCCATTAACCTCGGTTGTTTGGAAATTAAAACCCGTAATGCTTAAGTCTCAAACTTTCACTTTAATAGACTTTGTATTTTTAGTAAGGTATTAGGCATTAGACCAGAACATTACTGGGTTACGTCACGACTTTTTGAGCGAAGCAAACCTTTGCAATTAATACCACCTTTCTCGGCATTCACGCAAAAGGCCTCGGTCGGAACTTATTTCATATCCGCACCTGCAATAGACAAAGACCAGCCGCATGTCATACGGGACCGGTGGTAGTAGGGGGTTTAACACTAACACCTAACGCTAACCCTGATCTAAGCCCAACTCCCAATCCCTAACACTAACCTCTAACCATAACCCTAACCCACAGCTCTAACCCTAACGTCAACCTACGACCCTTACCCCTAACTGCTGCGGGTACGAAATAAGATTATACAAAGGCCTCAGCTGGTTGTAAATTTTGACCAGGACGAATGCTAAAAGACTGAATTTATGAAGCCTCTGGCATATAACACAGCCCCAAGGTGATCCCCCAAATTCAAACCGGAGACAGTTGGTCTCGTTTTCCGGAAGCACTGGTCGGGGCGGCTACTCAGGGTTTTTAAAGTCTCGGATACTTGCTAAACCAAGTTCCTTCCATGTCCTCAACGGGACGTAGGAGAGGCGTAGACTGCATGCTTCCACTTGACGACACGAATGTTCGCGAATAGTCTGCCTTAAAAAAATTAACTGCCATCTGCCTGACTACAGTCTCGTCAGAAATGGTGGTTGCCCATAGCGAGGAAAGAGTTATAGACAGTCCTGGTTGTTTTTTTGTTGCGGCCGCCGTCTCGCGACCTGCCTTCTGCTCCAGCACGAAAGAGCTGCAGAGTTATCAACGCTGCCATCTGTGAATACTTGCGTAAAATGCGCAACTTCGGAGCTGCAACAGACGGAGTGGTACCCGGCAGACACACGGAGGCGAAAGCATTGACAGCTTTGGAGGGGGGAGGGGGGGGGGAAGGGGAAATAACTGTTTGCCATGGGATAAATGCTGCAGTTGGGTATAACAAGTGTCTGTGTGCTATTCCTCTGAGTAAATATGGCTAAGGACAGTCACAGTGCTGCACTGCGATGTGCATGACATTTCGGCTGCTGCGAGAGAGGAGCTCGATCGCGCGCACCTCGCGCAGTGGACAGAGCATGACTTAACTCATGGCTGAACGGCCTTGCGCGACAGTTACCTCCCTCACCCACGACCGGCGAAGACGCGGAGACGCGGAGTTCGACAAAGTTGAACGATCCGCCTTCGTGTTCCACACACCCCACCTGCTCCCCACCAAATGCACTGGGCTTTCACGAGGTCTAATTGGATCTCGTATGCGTGGGGGGGGGGGGTGCCACAGCGGTCATATTAAGAAGGAACCATTGTGGCCTGAACCTCGGCCCTAGGAAGGCCCCCCTCGGCCTGTCAGTTGACAAGCACCCACACCATGATTGTTAGTGAGTCGTGATAGCTGTAAGCGCGTAGGATTTATTATAGTTTGGAAATGCGTGTACATTCCCGATCACAACCGACAGGACAACGACTCTGTGGCTCGGTGGTTAGAGACGTTAGACTTCTAACAGGCCGCGAGTTCGAGCTTCGGGTGCTCCACACTTCGGGGTTGGGTATGACTGGCTGACGACGGCTAATAAGCTAGAAATGGCCATTCCAGTCTCCCCTGTCTTTGTGGACAATAACATTGTGCATATATATTTGTGTAAATATGATGAATATATCATGGTAGAGCGGTGTTGATCGGTCTCCTGCAGTTGCGAGCTGTAGGCAAGCTCCCCAGTTAGTGGTATGTTTACTCAAGTGTTACGTGACCAAGTTGACCAAGGTCTAAGTCCCGGGTGTCAGCCCCTGGGATGACGACGGAAAATAGACATAAAATGGTCAACATAGCCTTGTTTGCCCTTGTCGGTGGTATTTGGGATGGCAAGATGTAGTTAAAAAAAGTAAATCATTTCTGAACATCTTGCAATTACATGTTGAGACCTATAGGGGCTCAGTAGCGATGCGAATAAAGAGGACGACAAGTAAGAAGTCCGCTGCTCACCCTCAGATGACCGTCCACATGATGGCATCCGGCACCTTTTTCAGACGTTTGAACTCCCAGCAGTTACTTCTTTAATTTTTTTGAAAAAACCACTTTTATCTGTGTTAAAACATATCATGTCTCGGGGAGAGGGGCAAGCAGCGATTAGATTACTGGACGTATTCGGTCCGTCAGGCCTTAAAGCTTGATCAAGAACCCTGGCAGGCGGTCGAATAGCGACCAGCAGTATATGCAGTTAACGTGGTAGTGATTAGGGGAGGGGAGATCAGAAGGACCATTTTTGTTCTGCTGGTCGTCATCAGCCCGCCTTACTCAACCCCAGGCATGGGAGCAGTTGAGGTTCGAACCCGGGCTCTTTTGGTAACTGAGCGTCAGAATGTCCAGCTCTCTAGCCATCGAGCCACAGTTTCTTGACCTATCAGCCGGAATGGGGAATATCAACTTATGCTGGAATGGCGTTCGCCGATCGGTTTACGGGACGGGCTTGACTGTTGTGCCTTGGAGTTCTGCGTAGGGTCCTCGCAGGCAGTTGCATAACGACCATGAAACTTCCAACATACCCGGTACTTCGGATCGCATCCGACGAGTCAGGAAGACTGTAGCTCATTCATTAGAACATAAAACTTGTAACCGTTTAATAACCAAAAGAATCCTGTATTCGAACCCTGGGTGTCCTAAACCTGGGCTTAATAAGCCAGAAGTGATAATTCTGATCTTTATCTACTTATCCTGTCTGTTTTAAAGTGACATCATGCGCCCCCATGTAAAAGCAGAACGACTAACGTTTCGCCCTAATTCCGTAAAGTCCACCACAAGGCCTAGGGGAAGGGAAAGTGCTGAAAGTAGTATGCATGCTCGGAAGATGTTAGGCCCTAAAAGGCCGAGAGATGTACAGAATGCACGAAAGCAGTCCTTGTCCTTCCCCCGAGGCTGGGTTAGACGGTTGTGGAAACTCGAATGGATCTTCATGCCCTGTTCAAGTGTGGATCGTCACCCATAAATAACAGGAAATCTTTCCGCCGGTCCACATAACTTATGCTTCAGGAATGGAAACTGAGATGTCAATACCTTTTTTCGCTAAAGAATGCTTCAAGGACTCGAGACACACATTACTGGGACCTTTTGTGCCTCAAAGGGCACCATCTGACAGCTTTTAGACAGGACGGAATGGGATTAAGGAGGCAAAAAATGTCGAACGGCTTATCGAGCCCCCCAGAGGATGACAGGGAAGGTTGCATAAGATGATAGAGGGAAAAGATTCGATCTCCCGGAGGGGGGGGGGGAGAAATGTCAACGAATGCAGGGTGGTGGGCTTCTGTGTCACCATGGTTTTTTGCGTTGAGGACTTAACGCACTTAAATTATTCACATCACCGCGCTTGCTGTCACGACCGCGTACGCTTCACGTCAAGACTTTTTGTCGCATGCCACGTCTCGCTGCGAACTTGAATAGCCTTCAGCGGTAGGAACAAGCGGCGCGTAGCATGCATCGAAGACATGAGACCAAACAGGAACCGAAAGCTGAACAAATATGAAGTGGGACATGTTCCACTATGCGGGGAAGCGAGTTGTCTTTACAGTGGAGCTCGTCCTCGTAGCATGCACTGACGTCCTTCAGCGCAATATATCCAAGAAGTCGAGTTCCAGTTTTAAAGTCGCGCCATTTCTCTGACACAGCTATAAAGTAAATCGACCTGCATATAATGATTCGAAGTGGGCCTGCTTTCAACCAGGAAATTATGAAAAATTAAAAGTATTTAGTCGCTCGAAAACTCCCGTTTGAGATTGTATAGACGCATTGAACTGTATACGGAGACAAGTTGGTCAGACGAAAACTTTTGGCGTGATAGCAATAGAAGCAGGTAATTTATGACATGAAGTTGGAGACCTACTGCCTTCGTGACACAGGAGATTGAACCGAAAGCCAATACGATTCTAACTTTGAATTGGTCTCGGAACATTTTTACTGTCTGCCAGTTTTCCAAACCAGTCCAAGCAACAATAAGCCAGAAAACTGACTAAGACGTTAAGCACACATAAAAGCCTGCGCACAGTTAACACACAACTAGACTTTGTCAGGTCCCGCACCTCCGACATTTATCGTTCACCTAATGTTAGCGAATACTACTCGAGACGGTGAATGCACATGTAAAGCAAAGCATGCAGGGGCAACCGAGGATATCTGAGAAATGTGAAGGTCTCACCGGATCAGTGGAATTGAGTAGCTGACGTATCTGGGGACCTGGCCGGTCCCCCATTATCAAAGCAGTTTGTGCAAAAAATCGACCAGAATTTTGAAAAAAACGACTGAACTAGTTGGCTTTAGGCCGATTGATTTTTTATGCTTCTGCTTCCGTGACCTTCTGGCTGTTGTTTGTAAACGTCGGCAGCCTCCTGCGTTGCGTGTAGTTACCTCAGTTGGGGTCGGTTGCACATGAACTCTCCTTTTGGGTGAATTAGTCGGCGGACCGTGTTTACTCAGTATTCTTAAGCTCCGTGTGATCGTCTTGTCCTGGTCATGGCGTATGTAATGACCTAGGACTTTAAGGACCGCAGGATGAGCTAGATGCCTGTTGATGGAGTTGAAATCTGAGTACCAAGCCTCAAGTGTGAGACCTTCTGTCCTTGAGATGCCCGGCCTCAGACCACCGCTCCTGCAAAGTCAAGACTGTGGCCAGTTCCTCCGATTTGAATGGCAGGATATGAGTTCAGGTTTAGTTTCCGAGTTGCCAGTTTGTGCACGTGTAGGCGGGTCTGCAATTTCCGCCCGGTTTTCCTTGCGTAGTTGCAGTCCCTATCGTTACAACGTATCTGATAGACAACTGCTGAGGTTTCAGTGGGTGGCAGTGTGTCTGAGGGTTGCACCAAAAGACGACGAATTGTTGCCTGGGGTCGATGGGCAATGTCCACCCTGGCGGGTTACAAGTTGTGAAACCGCCCCGGAGACTCCTTAAGTGTAAAAAATAGTCCTCTGGACTTCCAGATGCTCACCTGTGACTGCCGTCTGTTCACTCGGCACTTGCTTTGTTTGATAAGGTAGCTTGGGCGTCCATTGGCCCTAACGACTTTATGAAGGTATTGTCGTCCAACTCTTTTGTCGGTTGGTGTGCTGCAGTGTGTTTCAACTCTTTGGAGCAGGGTTCGAACACAACTGCGTTTGTAAGGAAGGGGATACTTTCTGTTAAAGTGTAGTATTTGTCTTGTGTTGGTGGCTTTTCTGCAACGGGTAGTTTGTATTTATCAAGTTGCACACCGGCGCACAAGGACATCGGGGAAGGGAAGTTGGTCGTTAGTCGCAGCTTTCATCGTGAACTGGATATTCGGGTCAACCGAGTTCAGTGATTCTTTAAGGTGCTCCACGTCAGATGATTTGACAAAGGCGAAAGTGTCATTGACGTAACGAGCCTAGAACATTAGTTTATACTTGGTGAACACTAAGTGTCCCATCCGTTGGAGGACCACCTGAGCAATCAGCCCTGATATGGGGGTGCCCACGGAGGTGCCTTTAATTTACTCATACATCTGTCCATCAAAGGTAAAATATTCTTTCAGGCAATGCCGTAAGAGTTCAGTCAGATGTTCGGACTTCAGTGGATTGTCTCCTTCGCCGTTGTGGCCAGCCAGAAGTTGTCGCACAATGTCAATCGCTAGTTGTTGCAGAATGGAGTTGAAGAGTAAAACGACTTCACAAGATAGTATGGATTCATCTGGCTCCAAGTTTCGGTGTCTTGAACGTTTAAGGAACCGATTAGTAGAAGCCACTTTTGTTGATGAACCTTCCGCCAGGAACTTAAGACAAAAAAACATCAATTTTGCACAACCACATGTAGAAGTGTCACGTAGGGCGACGATGGGCACAAGCGGTAGGTTTGTTTCGTGCGCTCTCAGCAGAAGGTTTGATAATGAAGAGTCTGTGAAGTCGTCCGAACAGTTAGCTGCTCTATTTCACTGAGTCGGCGGGCTCTTAATATTTCTCAGATTATTGACGCGGATCACTTACATTTGCTAACCTGAGATTGAGGATATGGTAATTTGTTAAGCATTCAGGAAATATCCCAAAAAGAATCCACCGCACTGTGACTGTCTGCGGTTTTTGGCCTTTTTACGACTTGGTACGGATTCAATTAACGTATGAGTTTCCTGTGCTTAATGCGGCAAAGACATCAGCCTATGTAGCACAAGCGTCAGAAAACCCAAGAAGCGTTGGCCACGTGTTTTTGGCCCATCTTCGGCTAGAACAAATTGATTTATTAAGCTAAAATTCCCGTTGCCGAGGAGCATTCTCATAGATCAGCGTTTGTATATGAATATTTGGGATTTTACGCGTCTTTTCAACCACCCACGGACAGCGTAATTGAAGTAATTGCTTAATAATGTGTGTGTGCGCGCTTTCAGTCCATTTTCAAGGCCAGTTTCATGACAGGAGGTGCCGAAAAAGACATTTAGCGAATATATTCTACCGGCTGAACTTCGAGAGAGGGAGACTTTTAATTTTAAAATAATTAGTATACGTAAATACAAACCCTCCCGGTAGTACACGTGGTCGTGCGCAAAACCCCAGGAGGGGCGGATGCTCCCAGCTCCTACTCCCGATGCTAACACTAGCCTCAACCCTAACATTGGTTCTGATCTTAGCCCTGATTTTATCTCACCCTTAATCTTAACTCAACTTGCCCCTAATCCCCATAGCAGTTGACTGAACACCCCTGGAATAGAGAGGTTCCCATTTCCTTATCTTGCTGTCATATTTTGCTTGTATTTGCCTCTCGTGAGACACAACTTTAAATGTCTTGCTGTGCATTTTTCTCTGGCAGCTTCATGTGACTCTATATGTTCACATCAAAAGCAACTTGACGCTCATGGAATATTGCAGTAAACAGGAATCACACCATAGACTTTGTTAAAGGCCTTCATAAACCTGTGGATCCCAGAATTCCCACATAGGGGCAAAAATGTCTCAAAAATTCGCAGATTTCAAAATACTTTGATGCTAAGATATCCTCTTTCCTTAAGTGCAGTAAATGTGGACAACGTTACGTGTAACAAGCCGATTTTATAAATGGCCTTTCTTACGAATTCCTGATATAACAGACAGTTACGGATAGCCGAAATAAATAGAAAAAAGAAGCCCGCCTAGACGAAGCGATGACCTTTCGGAGTGTGAGTAATGCAGATGTTTATGTTTATGCACCTTTTCAGGGCGCAAGACAAGCTTTTTAAAGCTTCTATGAAGACTTGTTCTCTTGAGGGTCAGGCATGTGGTCCTGCAGGGGATAGCACAAGCTCGCAACATTGTTTGTTTTATTAACAAGTGAGGCAAAAAGTGTTCGTTGCCTCCCGGTGACCCCAAGTGCACAACCGCTCCTTGCCTGTTACGAATACTAACAGTTTGCGACCAAACAGAAGGAAGATCAGGAAATTCGCCTTCCTGACGCACAGACCGCCAACGCAGCATGCACATTATATGGCCACTTTGGAGATTGCCAAGAACTGAAGGAAGTTCCAATGAATGAAGTCAAAGTTCCACGTTTTTTCGATAAAATCACTCTTCCACTTGCTCCTTACCAAAACTATATCCGAAGCGTCCCTAAATTCGCCATCCTCTTCCTCATCAGCATCAGCGCCACCGCATCGTTGTAGGCAACATCGCTAGCATTTTCAGTTTTGTTTATAACTGCTTCAGTTTCAACTCTGAAATTCTCGCACCTGAGCTTTTCCGCTCAGACGTGACCAACGCGTCTTTAAAAGGGCCCGACGCATTAACAGGTCAGCCTGTGGCTGCTTCAGGTTTCTGTTCTAGCTGACAGACATGTAAAACAAAAACAGAAAACTCCAGCGGATCTGCATGCCACAAAGAGTTCGTGACTTCTCAAGAGAAAGGTCACGAAGTTCCTTCAAATACACAGACCTCGCATTCCAAGCGCACGAAAGTAATACTGTGCGAAAGAAAAGACCGTTCTTCAAAAGAAGGCGTTGTTCAGCTTATAACTTATTATTTATTAGGTGAAAGTAATTTATTTAATCAAAAAACATCAGATCAAAAGACGACTTTATAATAAGCATAATGTAATGGACGGTAAGAAGGGGAAATGCAATAAAACGAGTGGATAATAAAATTAAATAGCAAATACAAAGTATTAACGCTTTCAATCAGGAATGGGTGCACAGCGATATATTGGCTTTCCGAAGCAAACAGGCTCCGTATGGGTGGCAAAGATCACGAACAGGCAACCAGATACCAGGCCGAATTCGGTCAGGTTATGATAGCAGAGGGGGAAGGGACGACAGAGAATGCGGTAGCTTGATACAGTACTGTTTCGGGTTTATTTTGCCTTCATTCAACGTACCATAACTCTGATCAACAGCTGAGACCAGAAACACAAAGATTTGCACAGAAAAACCTGGCGCAGTTGGTCCATCACCAGATGGGCCATAAGCACTTAATCGAACCGAAGTTCATCAGTGCCTCGCCACCTGCTAGTATGACTTGACCAACTTCGACCTGGTACTTGGTTGCCTGTTCGTGATCTTTGCCACCCATACGGAGCGTGTTTGCTTCGGATGGCCAGCAAATCGGTGTGCTGATAGAGATGCCACAGGAATAGAAGTTTCAAGATGTTCACGTACTGACAGGTCGGTAGTAGAGTCAGCAGGTGTAATCGTAAACATTTTATCCTCTGCACATTGAGACCTTTTTCCTCCGTCGAATTAATTTGCGTTTTTTTTCTGGTAGTAAACTACTTCAAGTCTTAAATCGTTATTGAAATATCGTCGTTTTCAATCAATTGTCCGCAAAGATGGGTTTTATGCTATGTAAGTCAAACCTTCAGACCAAATTCCTTCAAGTTATGACAGCAACGTCTGTATTTCCATTGACCGTAGCAAAATCGAAAGTACCATAGGGAAGGGACAACAGAGAATGAGGGTAGATTGACAGAGTGCTGGTTTGGGCATACTAGGCCTTCATTTGCACACATACGAAGCTTGTTTACTTTGGAAAGCCAATAGATCGGTGTGCTCTCGTTCCTGATAAGCTAACTGTCTGTCTGCAGGTTCAGAGAATGGCGAGGCACTGATGGACATCGGTTCGATAATGTGCTCATAACCTATCTTATAGATCCCGTCTGCTGACCATTTGGGCCGCGCACTAGCATGTGCTAATGTTCCTGGTCCCAGCTGCTGGTGGTGAGGGTTATGATTGGCTGAATGAAGGCAAAATAAACCCGAAACAGTACTGTAACAATCTACCCGCATTCTCTATCGTCCCTCCTTGCTGCTATTAGGACTTGGTCGACTTCGGCCTGGTAATTGGTTGCTTGTTCGTGACCTTTGCCACCCATACGGAGTTTGTTTGCTTCGGGAAGCCAATAGATCGGTGTGCGCCCATCCCTGATTAATTAAATACCCGATCTGCAGCGACAGAGAATGACAGGTGGTGAAGCACTGATAAACTTGGTTTCGATGAAGTGCTTATGACCCATCGGGTAGACCCCAGTGGTGGACCAACTGCGCCAGGCTGATTAGTTTCGAAACGAAAACGCATTTTGAAATTTTGGCTTCAAATTCATCTAATAAATAAGAAAAACAGTGCCGCATCTACGCTAGTTTCCGCTATGAAATTTTATTAGTCGCATCATTTACTGTGGGAAGAAGACTAACTCTACCAGTTCAGGGGCGATCACAGAGTTGTCCTCAGCGCTGCCAGATTGGCGTTGCGCTTGGGACACCCAAACTGGAGATGCCATGCTGGTTGCAGTTTTACCGGGCTGGCAAGCATTTGGTCACGCAGCTGTCAGGCTCTTTCTAGCTAACGATCACCTAAAAAGCTATTGGGCCTACACAGCCCTCTGGAGAAAGTTTAACAACAGTCACTTTCGAAGTACAGCTTAGCGTAACCCCTCGCCTGTCAGCCTGCCTTCGTGCGTCGAATAAAATGAAAAACTCCGGAGGCCAACGGATGCAGGGACTGAACGCCGGAAGAAAATGCCAGTCAGATAAACAACGAGTTGCCCAAAAGATTTTCAGCAGGTTCAGAACGACTGTCGACAACGAAAGGACATTTAAATTAAAAATTCGACTGTCTGATAAATTGCAGATAGAAATGTCCCCTCATTGCCTTATATAAAATAAAGTTTGGTGGTGTAATTTAAAACTGCATTATTCCCCGAAAAAACATTATTACGCCCTGAAAGTAGCACAGGGAACTAAAGTTGGATAATTTACTAGCAGTGGTCGGCGTGTGACGTAAGTATCCGAAACTCCCCGAAACGAACCAGGGTCCCAACTACATAATCTATCTCAACTTTTCAGAAAATCGACCAAAAAGTACACAGATCAAAATCGACTTGCGGGAAAAGATCCCATAAGACATTTTGTTAGGGCGCGGTTATAAGTGTCCGTCCGGCCTTGCGCTAACTTCCATAGGAGGTTTAAGTTAGGGTTGGGGTCAGTGCAAAACCTTAGAGGGTTGGTGGGAGATTTAAGGTTAGCAAAGTTAGCGTTGGGGCTAAGGCTAAAATTTGAGTTAGGATTAAAGTTGAGACAGAGGGATATGCCTCCCCTTGAAATTTATCGAAAGGTCACCTTTAGTACGAGAGTGCTTATACCTGTGTCAAGCCGATGTATTTCTGCCGATTATTGGCAACCATGATGAAATTGCTAGAGTTCCTTTCATTTGCAATGATCGGGGTAAAAAACGATACAATCTGCAAATAAACTGTTTGTAAGCACGTTATTTGCACACTTTGGTGCTCATTTTGGGGAAGTGAACGCATTTGAGTCAACTTAGAAACCAGTAACTTTTCAGAATCATACACTCTGTTCGTTTCTTGCCTAAATGCGATAGCGACTAAGGGAGAGGTAATATTAGTCATAGCAACAAATTTTTGGAAACCGATGTCGGAATACCAACTGTTTGCCACCAATTCTTCTCGCAATCCAACTGTTTTTAGAGTTCAAATAACGCAGAGGTGAAAAGCCATATTTGCCCTGTTTTTCTGCAGTCAGCCCATCGAGTGTGGCTCAAACATCCCATCAGGAAAGGTTTTTTTAGAAGAGGTATGGTTTTTGCTGATCCGACATATCTGTGGGTTCCCCCTCCTACCTACAGATTTTCGCAACATACTAGTGCGCAGATATTGAGTGGCAAAGGTCAGATGTCAAAATGGAAGGGAGCCTTTGTTTTTCAAATCAGCTCACAGTTTTTCAAACGGTTATTAGGATTACGGGCTCTGCGGGAGATAATTAGCCAAAAGCCAACAAAATAACCGGACTTAGACAGCTCTCTTGACGACTACGACAAATCCCCTTTCCATCTGCCATCTCAGTGGAGATTAACATAATCCCCCCATCTGCCTTTAATCGCTCTCATTATGCTGGATAAAAAAATTACATTATACAATTTTTTTGACTAAAGAGGCAGAGTGTCCATGCTAGAAATGTTCATATTTAACGTAAACTAGGACTGAGATACTAGCAATTTCGAGCGAGTTTCCGGGCAGGGAAAAGGGTACATGGCAGTTATTTGGCATGCAATCAGTGTAATCGTAAACTTTTGAAACCTTGAGAGCTATAGAAGGTATTTTCGATTGATACTCAAATCCTTGGAGCCTCTTGCCTAATTCATCAGCTGTTCGTTACTGGATTACCTAAATTATTCTAGCATCTTCTGTCTTCAGAAAACACAGAAACAAAGTGTACAGTGCATATGCTATTTCATGAAATACTAACTGAAATCCTGTAATGTACTTTCGATTCAAAAAGATTATTTAAGTAAGATTGTAATAGGAATTATCCTAAGATACTTTATTTACGCAAGAATGCCGGCTTTAAATAAGTTTAATCTCAGCCGTTCAAAAAACTACACTGTAAAAACGATTGCTTAAGTGGTATGAATATTCCCTTTGTTTTTGATGTCCTTGTAAATTCAACTATGCTTAGTAGAAAATGGGCACAAAGTATGCCTTTTTATACGTATTTGATAGCCTTTTTTGTCTTATCGAAACTCAAACTTGAAAAGAGAGTAGATACTGGTTTTAGAAGAGTTTCTAATTATAACATTTTTAAGACTGAGAAATTCCCATTCATAGTGCATCGCGTCAGCACATCTATTAATGCTGCTTACAAAGTATACAAGCTGGTCTACATTCATTGCACAGTTTTATAAGAACTATAAGAAGTTTTCCTAAAGGCATAAAAAACCAGTAATATTTTTCGACGGAAGGTATACAGGATGTAGTTCGAAGACCTTGAATATGTTACGGTAGGCAGGACAAAAAACTACTCGAGAATAGAAAAAGTTTACAAAAACCGAAAGATGCTCTCCCTTAGGGTAACCAATTTTTAAAAGGCATTATATGCTCTCTAATAAATACAAGAGAGAATATTTTTGTGCGCGGTCCTTATATAATACATTTCTATGTGTAAAGGCATCGAAAATCAATGAGATAAATTCATACTAGCAAAACAGCCACTTTTAGAGAGTGCGGGTATTTGAGACGACCGCAAAGAAGCTCATTCAAAAGCCGGCATCCTGACGCGATTGAAAAAGTACAACCCAACTTAAGCAATTTTTAGTCGCAAGCATATTTTGGAATTTCTTTGCAATTTATGATCATAATCCTCTTAATCAAGATCATCTGATGTTGATAGATATGGTGTTTCGGGTCCTGCCAAATATAGTTTCGGACATTCATCAGACTTTTTCTATTACCACAACATTGTTTAACATTTATCCTGCAGAGCCCCAATGTGGAAGGGTAGTTTATAAAAGATTTTAACGGACATCACGATCAAATTAAAGTGGTTTGTTCCGCAACCAGGACAGTACACAATACTTGCGAGGCTAAGAATCAGCCCGACAGAGCACTTTTAATCAAATAGTTTGTGATAATATAGATAGTCTTGCGACCGAGTCTGTAGTTTTATTAGACTAGAGAATAGAGCGGGTTTAGTGGTGGTTATTCAAATTATGCAAAATCTGATCGTGATCCACGATCCATAGGCGACACCCAATGATTTATAAAGTACCGAATAGGGATCTAGGATACAGCACTAGATGGTTTAATGACACAAACATATAGTGATGGCGGAATATTCACTCAAACCATTTTTTACTTTTTACAATCCACGGAGAATATATTTTGGTCCTTCTCTACCGGTGCTTTGTTTTTCCCTGCATTAGTCAACAAATAACTCTGCATTTCTTCAAAAAATCTGTATATTTAACAGGCTGACATGACTGAAATCCATGCAGACATGGAGGTCTATACCCGTGTCTCATATGACCTATGCTCCACTCTCATCAACGCCAAGAGTCCTAGCAAATTTTACTCTTCATGTTCGCTGAGCCTGATAGTTTCTTCTTCCTTATCCGCGACGTAAAATAAAAATGGTTTTTTCAGCCATAGTCTCCGAGAATTCTCTCATGTTTGATTATCTGGACTATTCTCCAAATAACGATCTCTGTGAAGAGTCACTGTAATGAAGCTCACATTTGCTGTCAAGTTTTCAGCCGTCCTGAGGAAGACTTTTATGCTGTTTGTTGGTTTCAAAAGGATTTTTTTATTGTTCTCTAGTGAAAACTTCATCAACTTGCCTCAGTTGTTATTGCATGACTGGAATTTATTTGATCATCTAACTATTTTCGAAGGGGTTCTATCGACAATCGCGTTATTTTCGATTCGTCATTCTTTGCCTTCCCGCGCAAGTATGACGTCCCTCTACTTGTTGATATCGGATTCGCTCACCACAAAGGGCTGATGTGAGTAGTTAGAACCTTTGTGGGAAAAAAGATTTAGAAGAAGAAGCGATCGCTGGAACAATGGCTTTATTCGCGAATAAAGCTTTAAGGCGAATAAAGCCATTGTTCCAGCGATCGCTTCTTCTTCTGATCAACTAGTTCCTGGAACTCGCATGTTCGCTTGTATCGGCAAAAAAGATTTAATTATCATAGGCAGCTTTCTGTTTAACGATATGCATTTCATCAGTGTAGACAAGAAGACTTTTATCAGCTCACGACAAAACCCTCGGCATGTACTTTAATCCGTCAGTTACACCAATTTCGAGCAATAAACCCTCTTTTTCATCCGAACACTGGCTGACAAACCGTCGTGAAGCCGTTTCGTTTAGCTAAATCCTATCAAGTTATAATTAACACCATGGTTGACGGTTAAACTGCATACTGTGTACCTTTTTACACGACCTTGGACTCAATAACTGCAGTTTGGCCTTTGGGAGCGCATAAAAATTGAGCTGAAGGCTAAAATGGAACCTGCCGTATGTGACCGTAGAATCCGCAACTTAAGTGATCCGAACTATATCCTGAACTATATGAGGGATAAGTGACCAAAAAATAAATACATTTTACATTAAAGACCTAGACTTCATGCTAGAAAGGAGTTATTCAGTATGAGCGCAATTGTTAGCAATGACGTCTTCGATTCTAGGTCTGAACTTGACGCATGTGTTCCTGATAAACTCCTGTGGCATCTTGCTTCACTCTCTAACGAAGAGATCTTCAGGACCTCAGTGCTGTTGTGAGGCTTGTTGCAGGCCTTCTCCTCGACAAACGTCCAAATGCTATAGCTGAGGGGATTTAAGTCTGGTTAGGATGATGGCCGCATATCCTTAGGCCAGAAATAAGGCATGTGGTCTTCCAGCCCCAGCTGTGTCTTCTGTTATGTATGTCGAGGCGCAACATCTCGCTGGAAGACCATATTGTCGTCTTGAGTGTAGTTTGAATTTATCCAAGGCTTGACATGCTTCTGAAGAACATTCAGGTACGCGTCTGTGTTCACTTTGACTCTGGCCTTGATGAAAACAGGAGCATGACTTTGCCCTCTGAGGTAATCAGGCCAAAGGGCAGGACACCTGGTCCAAAGTTTGTACTTAACATTCTCAGGTACCTCGTTGACCTTTAGGGAACTTATGCAGCGATCTGATCGACGGTCGAACACCAAATCGACCGTGAAGAGTTCTTCCTCAGAGAAGAGCACCTTGTGCGGTTCTTTCTTGAGGAAGGTTAAGGTTCTCTTACTTCTTTCTAATCCATCCTCTTTCGCGGCCTCAGTAACGAGATGCATCTTAGTTCTAGTCCTTGGTTTGACCTTTAAGTCATTTTTCACGACATTCCCGACCGTGTGCTCGGACGCCTCAAGCTCAAAAGCCATTTTCTCATGCTCCAGAGTGGATTGCAAAGAATACGATCCAGGAAAGTTCTTTTAAAACGAGGGATTCGAAATTTTTGTTTTTTCACTACTGTCTTCCTGTCGATGAGGCCGATAGTCTTATAACGGTCAGTAATGGTATAAACTGTTGATTTGGTCATTTCCGAATTGGCAGCAATGTCCGTGGACGAGAGACCATCGAGACTGAATATAATAACTGTCTCAACATTTTTTTTCTCGGAAGAATATTTGAAAACTCTTTCCAAGAAAATTGTTATTGTATCGTTGCCACGGTATTCTAGAGAAAAAAGCGTAGATTTCAAAATAACTATTCGCAAAAATAGCGGCAAAGCTATTACGAACTGTACGGTCGCAAACGGCAACAATTCAATGACGTAGAGAAGCGACAAAGCTTTTTTATTTTGTCGGTCAGTTTACTGTCAAGTGAATGCCTTCTTCACTGGTCTTTCCGTGTTCATCTCATTTGATTTTTCCGATGATTCCGCTAGGAGATTTCTACAAAACGAAGACTAATCCCACAAGGAGAAGAAGAGTAGGCAGCAGGGAAGTCTTCTGTCTTGTAATCAGCCAGTATCTTTAGCATTTTTTGACGTTCACTGCAGTTTTATACCTTTTATGACAGCAGTCTCCTGCATTCTGACATTTTTTAGTTTAAAGCTAGCAAGGACAGCAGAATTTAATGGTACCAGAGAATTTCCCGACGGCTTCTCAACTGCAGCCTGTCGTTGCATAACAGGTACGCGTCTGTGATCACTTTGAGACCCGCCTTGAT
This sequence comes from Spirometra erinaceieuropaei, assembly GCA_902702965.1. Lineage (NCBI taxonomy): Eukaryota > Metazoa > Platyhelminthes > Cestoda > Diphyllobothriidea > Diphyllobothriidae > Spirometra > Spirometra erinaceieuropaei. Next base: position 552,431 of record CACRXP010000147.1, read on the forward strand.
TAACACAGTGGGCATGACTCAAAGAAAGGAAAGGCCAATACCTACACTTCTTGAGCTTTGTGCCGATAGAACGAAAGCGAAATTTGGTTTACGTTCTACTCCAAAGAGCAAGAACGATTTGCTCTATTGAAACGCTGGATGATTAAATTTCTTGCCTAAAAACAGCCCTGCTTAAACGGGGATATCCAACACGATTCATCGAAAAGTACAGCAACACTTTACGGCCAAAATTGACGGAGCAATCTGTTCCGAAAAAGCCCGTTTGTATATCCTTACGCCTTAAGGGCGACAACACCTCTAATACCATCAAGCGGCGATTGAAATGCGCTATTGAAAGAATTTACAACTCAGCCATACTCATCTTCTACAGTCCTACTAAGGTTATCGAAGTTCCACGGACAAAGGATGCCTTGCCATTGCACGCCACGTCAAATTGTGCTTACGAATTTACATGCACTTGTGGATGCAAGTACATTGGGCGAACGCAAAGGCACCTGCCTAAATGGTTTCTAAAGCAGGAGAATAAAATTCCACAGTCTTCTATTACAAAACACCTCCTTGATAATGGCCATTCGAGTGACTCCAAAACGTTATTTCGAGTATTAGTTCGAGCACGAACTACTCGGTTATTGCGTTATCTGGAGGCAGCCTATATATGGCGAGAGAAACCCAATCCATGTAAACAGTTAGACCACGTGGTCAACCTCAGCTTGCCCTGGTAGACCTGAGTCCTTTTGATTTTCAAAATCCCTCGGCATGTTTACATCCCCATTTTCATTCCTATGTTGCATTTTGAAGTTACCATTTTATCGATTAGTCTACGCGCAGTATACGATGACCTTGCTGTTTTACGTTGATTTTCTCTGTCGAAATTCAAACTCCTATACCTTTCTCACTTGTTATTTCTGTCATGCAACGAGAGGCTGCAGTTGAGATGCCGTCGCGAAATTTTCTGGTAGTATTAAATTCCGCTGTCCTTGCTTGCTTTAAATTCCTTCCGGGGAAATATTGCTTCAATTTTTTTAGTTTTTCCGGTCCCGTCTAGTATTAATTGCGCCTTTACTGAGAAGAAAGTATAATGGGAAATTTCGCGAACAACTCAAGCGCTCTCTTCCACTCCGCTACTCGAAAGCTTCTGATTGGCCGAATTATTTCTGTGTTACACCCATGCAATGCACAAGCTACCACTCCTATAATGCGCACAATGGCTTCATCCGTCAGAAAATGTACTTTAAGCTGCCGTTGCTTTTTCCCAGCAGGCCTTACCATTTTTGTCGTTAAAAGTAAATTGAGTGCAGCTAGACTGTGCGCTGTAATTAGATGACAGCGTGAGAGCCGATTTAACTGCACGATCTCACGCACACACCCAACGGTATGTGTCAACTTTTGGAAAAAAGATAAAAAATGGAAGAAGCATCCTAGGGTACTTCTGTAAAAAGCCTTAACATTGCATCAACCAGGAAGAATGTCGTCAACCTTAGAAAGACGCGAAAGAGGAAGCATTTTTAAACCTTCATCACAGGGCAAGGACGACTGAGAGCCCGTTCAGACAAAGATTCTACAGACGCCGTAGTCGTCAGTCAGATTGAATTTGGCCGTAGTTTATTCCTCATCTACGGTGACTGTAAGCGCGGATTATAGAAAAGCAAATTGTCTTTCGGCCAGTACAATATATTTGTATTCATATTTGTTAAGGGGAAAACAAATGCATTCGCATGAAATAATCCAAGGCCCTCCCTTCAGCTTGCCGAGCAACTTACTTAGGAGTTGTTAATTATGACAAACGCTGCTGTCTGTTATCCATGTCGCTGCGATAGAAAGTGGGCTTTATTTAGCCTCGAAACTCGGGATTACTTTCTTGATGCATTACCTTTGTAACGTTTCTTCAGCAGCCTCGATTTAATTGATTAAGACAGAGACGCACTTTCCCGCAAATTCAGTCAACGCATAGAACCTTTGGTTCCCACTCCGTTTCATTTCTTAAACCAAGTTTAAGTTTTGATGTATTGCTAACTAAAAGGTGCATCTTTCGAACAGCAAGTAGTACACGTTCAAGGAAAGGTTATAGAAAACAAAAGGCTGTCTGATTCTCCATTTTCCGAAAAAAAAGCAGAAATGCAGGACGTTATCAGACGATTTTATTGTAGGTTTAACTGAAAAACTGAAGGGAGACTTGTAATCACATTAAACAGCACGTATATCTCGGTAGAACCTAACCGTCAAATTCTCTAGGGAAGTGCCATGAAAATTAAAATTTACACTTGTTAATATGAACAGACCCTTCAGCAGTTATTCACAGGCGGTCAGCTTGGAGTAAAACGATTTTGTATTTTAGAATATCTGGTTAGACACGGGAATATAGAGCCCGCGCGCTGTAGGTGGGCTTGTATTAGATTCCAGGAGGGATTGGTGTCAGGATTAGGGATAGGGGGGGGTTGGATCTAACATTAGAATTAAGAAACGGGAATAAATAAAATGTTATTTTTGACAAAGACAAGGGAGACTGGGATGTCTGGCTTATTAGACGTCGTCAGCCAATCATACCCAACCCCGAAGTGTGCAGCACCTGGGCTCGATCCCGCGACCTGTTAGTTAGAAGTCCAACGCCCTAACCAGGGGACTCGTTGTCCTTTCAATTGCGATAGAGTATATACAGTGGTAGAGGGACGCTCACTGATCAAGACACGGATCTCACATGTTCCGTTGTGCCTTGGGGCCAGCAGGTCGCGAGTTGGATCCTCGGGTGTTCCACACCTCGGGGGTGGGTATGACTGGCTGACGACGGCTAATAAGCCAGAAATGGCCATTTCAGTCTCCCTTGTCTTTGTCGGTAATGCCATTCTGCCTATATATCATGCGCCGCTGTGCGGCTGCTGGTTGGGCTCGAGAGAGAGCGCCCCTTAAGACACAACGGAACGAGTGAGTTCCGTATGAACGATCGGTGAGCGCCCTCCATCACTGTATATTCCCGATCGAAAACCGACAGGGCAACGGGCTCGTGGCCCGGTGGGTAGAGGTGTTGACTTCTAAACCAACAGGTCGCGAGTTCGAGGCTCGCGTGTTCCACACTTCGGGCTTGGGTATGACTGGCTGACGACGGCTAATAAGCCAGAAATGGCCATTCCAGTTTCCCTTGTCTTTGTCAGTAATATCATTCTGCCTATATCATACGCCGCTGTGCGGCTGCTGGTTGGGCTCGAGAGAGAGAGAGCCCGTAAGACACAACGGAACGAGTGAGTTCCGTAGAAACGATCGGTGAGCGCTCCCCTCTACCATTGTGCATTCCGCATCTCAACCGACAAGACAACGGGCTCAGTGATTAGAGGCGTTGAACCACTAACTAACAGGTCGCGGGATCGAGCCCAGATGTTCCACACTTCATGGTTGGGTATGACTGCCTGGCGACGGCTAAAAAGGTAGAAATGTCCATTCAAATCCCCTTTGTCTTTGTCGGTAAGGCTATTCTGTCTACAATTTACTGACTTCCTAACTTATTTCTCTCATGCGACGCCCTGAACACCGCGAAGTCCGATAATCACACCACAGGTAACTTCCTATATAATTTATCAGCGCATGAAATATCGCGAGTCGTCACTTAAAAACTGCTTTGGTGAAGTTTTATCACAAGAAAATAGTGGGGTTTGCAATACGCATCTCGATAGATGATTGGACGAAAATGGCTAAATCTGCATAACCTGCTTATTTTAATCAGTATCATTTCCAATAAAATCGAGTTCGAGAAGGAGACGCTATCAGTAGAACAAGCATTCTACTCGCATGATATTCTTGATTCCTACGAGAATCCGGCATCAGAGACAGTCGCAACTAGAGGGAACGAACACACAAATGGGAAAAGTAATTATAGAATGCAGTTGACATGCTACCACGGCATCCGGTCCCAATTTCAGGATCGACGAGGCTGCGGCTTCCGCGAGAGGTGATAGCCACGCGATCCACGAGCTGTTCGGGTCATGGTTCTTTGACCCACAGTCCGGTGGCGGACGCAATTACCCCCCTCTGTCATAGTCGACGGCAAAACGGTGTCTGGACTGAGTACTAGGCAGTCCGGGGGGGGGGTGCGAGTGAACAAATTTGAAATATCCGTTCATAAAACATCATGTCTCTGCATTTACCCATATTACTACTAAAGTTTGCAACATGGCTCAAACCCACTGCTGAATTTTCTGAATTTTCTCCTAATATCGTGTAGAAATATATGATTTGCCGTACAAGGAAAATATAGAGCATAGAGTTTGGAAGTTTCGAGTACAAGTTTAATGGCAGGTCGGTTAAAATTATTCGGGAATTGAAAAAGTTTCTAAAACCAAGTTATGCGCCTCTTTTAGGTATAAAATTTTAAAAAGGCATAATTGCATACCACATGAGTAAAAAAATGAATATTTTCATGCATGTTTTCTACGAAAGATATTTGAATTTAAAAGAGCCTCGAAAATCAGTGAGAAAAATTTATGCAACCTATGTAGTCATTTTTTACAGAGCTTGATTTTTGCAGGCGACCGCACGGAAGTTCACTCAAGATCGGGCATCCTGTAGTAACTAAATTATTATGGGATTATGCTGCATGATGATTACTATCACAACCCTATTTAAGTAACCTTTCTGATTCGAAAACGCATTTCAGAATTTCGGCTAACATTTCATAAGTTGGCATATCTATGGTACTGTTCCCTTAGTGTGTCCGTCATCCCCAGCTGCAACTGCCTCTAGTGATGATTTCTAGTGCGGATCCGAAGCATCAAACGAATAGAATTCTGGTACCAACGATCATAAACCCTTCTTTTAAACTGCCTCTTGGGATTGGTCTTCTCACTTACGTCGGAAAACGCGGTCCTTCGCTTTGCTTCTTCGGCCGCAGTTGACATTAGATCAAGTTACGTGGGAGTGCTATTTATCGATTTGGCTTGATTTTAGAGCAAAACAACTATACCTCTTTCCACGATCGGCCACGATAAGTGATTTCAGCCAGCAATTGTTGCATAATTCTTGTTACTACTCCATATGTTTCATCCTGGTTTTGATATATCCTTCAAACACGTACATGTCTAGTGAAACCAGTGGCTGACGGGCATTAAGAAACCTGAAATAGACTTTTATGGCATAATTTATATTGTCAGTAAACTATACCTTAATTCAAGGTCAAAGAAGGCTCACTTTAAAATGTTTGTTTTTAAGATTACAATGTAGCTTGGGATGCAACATTTGTCGGTCGTGGTGGAGGATATCCAGGTTTCCGGGAGTAGTCTCCTCCTACTTAGTTGTGAATTGGTCTTTATTGCAAAATTTTGAATGTGCATATCCGTCTTGATACGAATTCAGCGCCACTATCCATGTGTTATGCCTCTCCTTTACGCTTACGACAATTTCGACGGGGGATAAAGTTATTTCACCTGCCAACTGTTTTGAGGCCGGACGCCTATTTTAAGGGTTCCACATGATACTGTACTTTTACACACATTACTTTGAAGATATCAGCGAAGGTACTTAAAAACAGCAATTCGCGAGGCATTTTATTAGTTCAGTGAACTTTTGTCCCTACTTAATGTCCTGAGACGGTCAAGGTATTAGCTTTCCCCTTCAAAGTGGAGACCATGCTCATGATTTCGCTACAGTCACTGAACTAAAATTGTCAGCAGTTGGTTTCCCGGAACGGGTTCAGTGTTTGTCGACAATGCAGTCAGTGACAAATTGTACGAAAGTCGGCTTCAGTATGAAATCGGGGTCCCCCTGACAGCTTGCTCGAAAAAATTGAATTTGTCAGGAGAAATCTTCTTTCTATTTTGTATTCCTTCTTTTTAAAATTATAAAAATTATCAGACCTCCATCTTTCTAATAATTACTAGCTGTTTGGGCCAATTTAAAATAAGTAAAGAAGACGGGTCGAGCACCGGAACATTTTGTTTATTGCCCTGAGCTTTCCAACTCATGCAGGAGTCTATCATCAACGATAGTAGCAACAACAGGACAAGCGACAGTTACAAGGCGTGTAAGTCAATCATCCACCGACGGCGCAGGACTGGAGCTAACCGCACAGAGCTCTATACGCCAGCGCCAGGTCGGTAAATAGATTGGCCGAGTTCTCATCCGAGGCCCAGGCCTCAATCAATTCTCGGCCTGTTTTGTTTCCGGCGTGGGCGACTCTTTTAGTGACTGCGATGTTAAACTCATGACCCGTTTCGTAGGCGTGGGCGGTCACTTGTGACACACAGATTTTAAATAATTCCTTCTGACCCAACTGTGGAAATATCGGCGCCTCGGTAGGGTTCGAACCCACGACAGCAAGGGGAAGGCTTTAGTCTAGCCAACGCACTAGCAACTTGAGCTACGAGGCCCCACCGGGAGACGTGAGTCCAATCAGATTTGGGTCGAGTTACCCGCCCAGTCTATTGCAACATTAGGAATCTAACATATCCGACACTGTAAGCTGACTGCCCAAGCTGGATTTTCTAAATAATCCACCTAAAATCCATCAGATGACTGCCAGGCTCACGTAATTCATGGATGTTTTTTTGCAGATTTCGATTAATTCCTCTTGACCCAAATGTGAAAAACACGGCACTTCAGTGAGATTACTTATATGGACTCTTCTGTTTCCTATTCCATCTGACATTTTAGCGCCATGTGGCTACTACCAACGTTCACTATTTAATAACTTTGTGAGCACGAATAGTTGGTCCCCCTTCTTTGTCTCTTCTTACGAGAACCCTGCGTTACTTATAATTCCCTCCAAAGTAGTCTGAAAACAGTTTGTGTTTTTCCCGTTGTGTAAGAAAAAAATGTCAAGTACTAGCTTAAAAGCGTTAATTGAACCTAACCATAAAAAAGCATTCTGGTTGCCTGCGAAACATTCTTTAGGCGGGGGGGGGGGTCGGGTGAACAAACGCTCAACCAACTATTGGTTCAAAACGAACGCAACTGAAGACTGGGAGACGTGATCTCCATTTTGGATTTTCCTGCCTTATCTCGAGGCGGCAGAGACTAACGTTAAATTCGTAGACTTTTCAGGGGTTTGATGTGGTTATGTGGGCTCAACGGTGAACGTTTTCCTTGCGTCTGCTAATATCAGATATTATCGTTTGATTGACAATTGCAGAGTAATAGGCGTTTTCTTCCGGCAGTTTTTGCGTAATTCATCTGACCAAACTGTGAAAACCTCAGCAGTCTCGAGGAACTGTGCAACCGTCTTGGGGGGTTTGCATGTTACGGAATCACGACCATCGGAATTTTTCGACCGATTTTTCATAGCTTGGGTCATATGGACTTTAGACTGGGCACTGATGAGTTGGAAGCCGAGAAACCAACTTACTCGAAACAACGTAAACAGCAAACTTTGGAAAAGAATGGCTACACCCCCGATGGTTCAACAGGAGGTGGTATAGTGAAAAAGCATACAGTTTTTCCAACTGTCTGCACGCATTCTTTAAAGAAATTTGCGAGTTCTAATGCGACCCTTGCGTAAAAACATGCTGAAACAGTTGGGATTGTCCCAAAGAGCTCCATCTTGACGTGATGTTGGGAGATCTGTCCTCGCTCCACAACGGATGTCTCACATACAGTAGGTGGGGTAACTCATGAAATGTCAACCGAAATTCCGAAATGCGTTTTCGTTTCAAAAAGATTAATTAAGTAGGGTTGTAAAACTAATAATCATGCAGCATAATTTTATAATGATCCAAATATTTCAGGTTATCGGCTTTCGAATGAACTTATTTCTTACTGCATGCAAGAACTATACTCTGCAAAAAATGACTACTTAAGCAACATACAATATCCCCCTTGATTTTCGATGCCCTTGAAAATTAAGTTATATTTCACGGAAAAAATGCATGCAAATATTCATTCTTTTACTTGTTCCAGTAATAAATCACGTCTTCTTTCGATTTTGTATCCGAAAAAAGAGTGCAGTTTGTTTTTTAAAAACTTTTCTAATTCCCGAATAATTTTGAACCCGACCTGCTGTTACACTTGCATTCCGGGTCTCAAAACTAAAAGCCGTACAATTTCGCGTACGGAAAACCATACATTTCTACGGTATTAAGAGGGAACCCTATGGGGTTCATAAAATTAAGCCTTGGATTTGAGGAATGTTGTTAACTTTACAAGCCAAATTCGTAAATGCAGATACAAGACGTTTTATGAACACAGTATTAAAAAACCTTACAATTAGAAACTTTTTTAAAACCGAATTATACTCCTCTTTTGAGTATGAAATTGGAAGAAGATGCGATTTTCTACTGAATAAGTAAACGAATGAATATTTTCATGCATGTTTTCCATGAAATATAATTGAATTTTTAAGAGCATCGAAAATCAACGAGGAAATTGCATGCTACATAAGTATTCATTTTTACGGAGTATGGTTCTTGCATGCAGTCGAAAATAAGTTTACTCGAAAGCCGACAGCCAGGGGGTATTTGGATTATTATAGAATTATGCTGTATGTTGACTAGTTTTACAACAACACTTAATTAATCTTTTCGAAACGAAAACCCATTCTGGAATTTCGGATGACATTTCATGTGTTATCCCACCTTCTGTACGAAAAGCCGTTTTCATGTTGGATCTGGGGGTTTACTGGCCCCGCGGGCCGTCACCTGTGTGATGAGCAGTCAGTTTTGCAGATGCGTTGACGACAGTTACAGGCGAGACGGTAGCGAGCACAACCTGAGAAACGGAGAATACTAGAGTAAATATGACTCTGCTGAGTCACTGGGTGAAACGCTTTCATACCTTGAACTATGGGCTCAAAGAGTTTTAGTGGAGATCGAGACCATTCAGAGTCGAGTGGAAGAGACGTTCGTCGACGGTCGGAACGTGAGGATCGCTTGATATAGGCTCATTGCAGGCGCCGGCACAAGTGAAAATTTCAGCGTCCCCACTCTTTATCTGCAATAATTTCCGGTTACTGACGGCTAGTAGCTTGTTAAACAATCCAAGAACTAAATGAAAACTGGAAGGAAATAGTTGATAAAAATAGTTTGAGAGAGATATGACAAACCGAGCTTTCCATGTGATTTGATGCCTGAGTTTGTAATCTTCATACATGACAACGAACGGTAAATGTCGAGTGCTACCGACAGCAAACTGAGTAAATGAGCCATTTGCTTTTATTTATAAGTCAGTAAAAGTTTCCACGTTCTGGCCGCTGGAAAGAGCCATCATTTGTCTGCTCCTCGATGTTCGACCAGATGCCGCGGTTCCTGTCTGTAGTTCCAACAGGAAATCTTATTCCTCTCACCTCTTTCAACTACAGTCAACCAATATCAACAGATGAAAGAGTTCACCAACTAGGCATGACTTCTGCCAAAGTGGCGCCAAGTCTGGAGCAGGCAAGAGGTGATTAAAAACGCAATAGGATGCCCACGCGATCCCAAATTGTCCTCAACAATCTAGTGGGACTTTTAATCTAAACGCCCTCCCCAAAGTAAAGGGTTCTGGTGTCCCTTCATCTAACGTAAGCTCCCATGGGTATCTTCACTTGAGGGAAAACCTACCGGGCAAGGTGATGAGATAGTACAGGTGTTATCTTAACGGTCCCGGAAAGTGCTAGGCTTTCTACTGCTAGTTGTCATATGTTTGCTTGATAAAAAGCATATTCTGGAATTTATAAACAGGTTTTTATGCAGACTGAATGTTTCGCACAAATGAAATTGGTGAGTATTTCACAATTATTAGTTTGTTTGCAGGCAGATAATCCTACTGAGGCACTTCAGTCAAACATACCCAGGTAGAAGATCGCAAGTCGCATGCTCGGAATATAACTTATTGCATTAATTTTGCTCGGGAAGCCGTCATCCAGGGGAACTTAAGTGAGGTGGATTTTCTAAAAATATCGTTTCATGAATTTAGACAGATTAAGGTAACATTTGGTGTGAAGTATTTCGCATATGCGAATTCCAGACAGATACGCTTTAGGAGGCAGTACTTCAACACCCATAACAATTGCTTCACATTTGATCTCTGGTTAAGTGGAGAAATCCCAGTAAAGACTGTCATCGGGGTTCACATTTTCGTCTGAATGTTGCCAAAACAAACGCTTCTGGATTTCGGTGGGACTCACTTTTGGACAACACACCCTTACTACCTTTTTCGAAGAGTTGTTTCTTGTTTTGTACAAAGAGATCAAGAAAATATTTTCATCATTGCAACATTACAAAAAACCCTGTCCTAGTCGCTGCCGAACAAACCGACTTGCCAATTGCCAACTGAAAAATGAACGAAAAACCCAGCAAATAAAACATTCCAAAATGCGATTTCGAATGAGTTGAGTAAAATAGTTATATTTATTAGCATGCAGCATGATTATAAGATATTTTAATCACGCTGGGAAGCCGGCATTAAAATGAGCTCCATTGCGGCCACCTGTATTAACCACACCCGGTGGAAAATGGCCGCTTAGATACCATGAAGTTGTCCACTGTTTTATAACAAGTATGCGCAAAATATCATTTTGCATACACATTTGACAATACTTCAGAAATCTTTCTAGAAGTCAGGCATAAAGTATCCTTTTTATACTTATTTGATAATAAATTACACCTTCAGCTTTTATATCTGAAGAAAGGTTATTTTTTGTCTTAGATAGTCAACAAGAATGAGCATTTTTAAAACCTTGGATAGATGTTATTTTAGCATTCGGACGCCTCAGTGCAAGAAACAGAAGTCTTTGATAAGAAGACGCAATGCTACAGCTAAAGAAGCATCGGCCTTTTCTTCATTATCACGAATATATATCTTCGACCGTCTTTTAAAGCTGTATCGTCTTCCAGAGCCGCGTCAGCAAGGAGAGACCAGCGTGATGTTTGCCCCGACAGAGAACTTATCGATGGATAATTCTTCCTATCCTGCGTCCACAGGCGCGACCACCTGGTTTTCCATCGGAAACTATCGTGTTCGTTTTCCTGGTTCCGCATCGACGTTCGGTTGCGGTAGCAAAACTATTTTCTGGAAGGTCGTGCGGACCTTTGGCAGGTGTTCAGAACTCATAAACTTGATCAAGACAAGTTATCCTCCCATGCAAATTAAAATCTGGGACATGTCCCCGAGACTTAGTACATCCCTGTCAACGCCTACGTCAAACGGGTTTGGGTGGAAATACAGAGAAACAGCGAGTAGTGAGCTGATGCACAAGATTAATGTATATATGTAATATGTATACATATTTTGATATCAGAGAAAGCAGGTGGCCAGACTGATGAAACGTAATAACCAAAATAAAAGCGGTCAGTTTAGGGTAATTTCAGCGCTGCAGGCCTACCACGCGGGCTACCTTTTCGGACGCAGAATATGTTTCTAAGTACTCTTGCAACAGGTTACTTCCTTGGCTATTAGCGCGTATTTATTTAGTAAACAACGTTACCCTTAATGGGAAATTTTACTAGAACAGCCTTCTTCCAGTTAAAACATAATTTTTCAATTTATGTAAACTGCGCGGGTCGAAATGCAATTTTTTTCAGAAAAGAAAGGTTAATTTTGCCTTCAGATTGGCTGGTTTGTAGACATGCTGGACTTTTTGCCCTAAAATACGGCAACAGCGCCCACAGGACGTTTTTAGTTTAATCTTATCCATTTTTTTTACAGATGCACGAGCATTTTATAAACAAGCACCAAATGGTCGCCACGTCTTGGCCAGGTTAACTACCACGCACATTGAAAAATCTCTGTCTTTTATTTTGAGCTACTCTGTAATTTGAAAAATAGGGTGGCTGCTGCATTTGTTTTAGGATAAATTTTTGAATATTCTTTGAATACTCCATGCGCCTTTTTATGCGCATAATAAAGCCTACAATTGAGAATCTATTGCGGAAAAGTCCGTAAAAAGAGAGAAAGGGGTATTCTCGTTCACAGCGGAAAAGGTTTGAGGTCTTTATGGAAAGTCCATGAATGGCTCCCAAACCTAATACTGAAAAAGTCGACGGATGCAGGCATCCACCTGCGAAACGCCCCTGAAGAGAGGGCTCATTAGAAGGGTTTTGGGAAACGGTATAGAGAAGGACCCTACTTAACTGTCAGCAGACTGGATAGTGCCATACGTGATTTATGCTAAAGGGAGCTTTATGGGTGGGACAGCACGCTAGACAGTATGCTGGCAAAATTAGAGAAAACACAGAAACTGCCTGAATTTATGTCGAAAGTTTTATCCTACGCTATTGTACGACAACGGAAATGAGAGTAGTAATTAAACGATAAACCAAAAGTAAATTTAACAAAATAACGGATTTCGGGTTAAAGTGTGTGGTCATGGGAAGAAATCGTTGTTGGCAGTGGAATTTCTTCAAAAGCCTGCAAATGTAAGCCGAGGTAAAACCCCATATGACACGATCCACAGTTTACTGACAGTTAAGTGGGGTCCTTCCCTATACCGTTGCCGGGTTCTTATTTGATCAAGAGTTTATTCACTACAGATATTCGCTGTGGATTGAAAGTGATTGGACTTCATGCTTGGGTAAGTGTACATATGTGATAAGTCTCGTCATTTTTAGATAAAACGACGTCCAAGAACACATTGCTTCCAAGCATCGACTTATTTTGGAAGTTTTGATAACGACAAAGTACGGCGGCCAACTTTTCGGCAGTTAATTGAACATTAAGAAAACTGAAAATTACTCATAGATCTGTCAAGGACGATTGGGGACTCAGGAATCCATCGTTACCAGAGAGTACACAACCATTTACGATAATAATCCTTCCCCTATACAGAGCGAGGTATGTTTTGGACCACATTTTTTATTATATTTCAGTTTATTAACAGCCGATCAGTCGTTTTACGCGTGACCGTGCAAAAACTCTTATTTTAGAACGTTAACACTTCGAAAATTAGACAAAAGCACCTTTATCTAAGTGGAAATCGCTACGAACAATATGAGGACGAGTTCGCTTACATTCTTGCAAATTCTTTTGAGTGACCTCACTAAGCATCAATCGCTCGACAGGCTACATTGTAAACCGATCCTTGACAGTTTCTGGGCCCAAATGAACTTTCACTTTTCCCATAAATTTGATATTTCTAATCTTTTTAATATTACTTCCAATATTTACTAAAAGTTTCATTTATCTGTAAGAGGTGCAGTTTTAATAGAATGGTTCGGTAGATGCATCTGGTTTGGTTTTGAGGTTATTAGGAATACTTCGTGAGTTCATGCATGATTCATGACTGGCGTTGTCGACGGTAAATGTATTTTCCGAGATGCTTCAGAGTTGCATTACAGCAAGCAAAAAGCACTAAATTAAAAGTACAAACATCCGAACAGCACCCCATCACAGACAGCAGATAAAGCCCACCTGCCATCAGTGTGCCATTTTTTAAACTTACAGAAATGGTATTCACTTACCAAAATTGCAGAAAGTGCACAAGGTGCCATTTCTAACAAAGTGAAATAAAGGGCTTTGACCTAAAACCACTGAGAATTCGGTACCAGATCTGCAGATTCATAAATTTCCTACAACCTTTTTGGCGTTAATCTCGCATGTTGGTAGGATGGAAAAACATATCAGAAATCCCGCGAATGTCACTTATTTTTGAAGTTTTCCGATTCTAAGCTGAAATAATTGGATAGAAGAGACTGATGTTCCCCAGACGAAAAGATAGTGTAGTGCGAAACAGTCTTTTCTGTGTAAAAATGATGTATGATATATTTTTTGAAAACTGAGCAAGCTCACGGAAATTCCCGAGTCACCCAAATACATCGAGTGAAACTTCTACTTGCAGTTAGTTTATTACATAAGATATTAAGTTAAATTCTGAAATATGCTTTCGATTAGACAGAACTAAGTAGGTGGTGTTGCAGGACGGATTATCTTGCATCATAGTAAAAAGTATTTCAATCAAACCTCTATGCCTGCTTTTGAATGCACTAATATAGAAGCACTGTTTTCCGGAATAGATCTGAACAAGACAGAGGCGACGAAACATGCAGGCTTGCATGACGTCATAACATTTCGTGATCTCTTATTCAACTACATACGGTCATTGCGTATTTATAAGATAAGATATGATAAAATGTTCAATCGGAGATAGACCTACGGGGACGAAAAGTGATGAATGAAATAAGACATGAATTAGTGGTCTGATATGCGTGTGAGTATGGCGAAAGGGAAGGGGGAGGAAATTCATCTGCGCTAGCCAGTTCAGTTTACAATGAAAACTTGTCGAACGCGATTAATAATGCAACGTGCGGGGTAGCAGTCACTCATGCGGGGAGAGGAAGTGAGAGGATGGATGTGGGAATGGGGTTACGTCCATTATCGTTCCTGATCATGGCAGTGCGAGGTTGATCACGTGATCTAGCTGCTTACAGAGTTTTAACTTTCCCTCCGTATTGTAGCGGTCTCTGCAAAGTGCAGGAGACACGCAGTCGTTGCCAGAATGAGGACCTTACATGCAGTCATTGGGTCTACCGTATGGCCCGTGTTTACTAGGTGTTCCGTAATTAAACTCCTGGGCACCTTATTTTCCACCCTTGACAGCCACTTCGGCGTTTGTTCAGTTTACCAAGCTGCCGACTGCCTTTGCGTGCGCCTTAATGTATTTGCATTCGTAAATACAGTCAAACCCATAAATACAGTTTTAATGTGGCGTGCATTGACAGAATGTCTTTAGTTGGTCCACCTGGAATAGCCGTTGTAGTACTTGTGAATAACAAGTTCGAGGTGGCGTAAGTCCGTCCAGTTGTGCACCGAAGTCGTCGCTTGGTCAGGTTGGACACATAATCACTCATGAAAGGAAGATAGACGCTCACCAGCTTTTCGGCAAAGATTTCTTGCAGGACTTCCTTGTCTGGGATTGCAATATATATCAATGAATTTCTTCAGATATCCATTTCTAAAAAAACCTTCCTCAGAAAGCGGATTTTGTCATCGATTCTACTTGAGGGACAAATACTAGTGGCCTTATTGAACAGACAAAAACCAAGTTTCGTATTCTTTGAATTGGAACAAGGCTGAAAAAGGATGTATACTGTCCATTCCGGGTAGTTTTCAAAAGATGAATCACTAAACAGAATTGTCTTCCCGCCCACATACAGTGAGTGGCAGACCTCCTGAAATGCTGGTCGGAATTTTGAATTGCGTTTTCGATATGAAAGGATTACTTGGATGGGTTTCTAGTACTGATTATCATGCGGCCTAATCTTACAATGCTTCGGACTTGGTAGGGTGTCGGCCTTTGAATGCATTCTTTTGACTTCCTCTAAAATCCATGCTTGGTAAAAAATGACTACTGACGTAGTAAACATTTTTATATAGATTTTCGATAGTCATATAAATTTAGATATATTTTATAGAAAAAGGACACAAAATATATATTTTTTTCATCCACATGACAGAGAATTGCGTCAGCTTTACATTTTATACTAGAAAAAGGAGTATAATTAGGTTTTTCGAAGGTATCCTAATTTAAAAATAATTTTGAAATTAATTAGCTGTTGCATTAGCATTTATCGATTTCAGTCGACAAGGCGCATGCTTTCCAAACAGGAAAAATCACAGAGTCCTCTATGCTTTTAAAAAGATAACATATAGACCTCATAAAATTTTGCAATGAATGGGAACTATGCTGTACGTTTTATGAGCAGCATTGGTAAGCGTGCAGGTACGATGCTATGTGAAGGTACATTGCACGGTCTTAAAAATCTTATTATTAGAAACTTTTTTAAAACCTAATTATGCTCATTATTTTAGTATACAATGTAAGGCTGACGCAATTCTCTCTTATATGGGAAAAGAAAAACCTATTTTTGTGCCTGTTTTCTATAAAATATATCTAAATTTATATGATCATCGAAAATCAATAAGAAAAATGCACGTTACTTCAATGGTCATTTTTTACCAATTATGGATTTTAGAGGAAGTCAGAAAAATGTGCATTCAAAGGCCGACACTTTACCAAGTCCGAAACATTGTACGATTAGGCCGCATGGCAATCAGTTCTAGAAACCCGTCCAAATAATCCTTCCTAATCGAAAACGCAATTCGAAATTCCGGCCAACATTTCACGAGGTCTGTCACTCACTGCAAAAGAACGTCTAAAAAGGCAGTGTGTCGTTTTTCTTGCGTTCAATCGTAAGTTTGATCCGCGCTTGCGCTTTTTAATAAGCATATATTTTTGACACTGACCTTTGTACGCCCTTATAGTTTAAGATATATTTTTAAAAAAATACGCACATAAAATTTTTTTCTTATACTCGTTCGGGACGAATTAATCATCTGTGAATTGCATACATGCTAGAAAGGAATCTTTAAATTTCAAAACTTTTAAAATTCTTAATTAATTTTGAATCCGGCCTTTCAGTTTCGTCTGTGCTTAGAACCACCAAAGTACTTTGCATTTAGAAAAAATCACACATTCCTCTATGAGATTAAGAAGCTGTCACATGAGCTACATGAGATTTTACTGTAGATGTAGACTATTTCGTGATGCGCAATAATGCACGGAGATTTGTAATGTTGTATCAATAGCCATTTTACAGTTTTAAAGTGCCTGTAACGGAAAATGTGCTTTAGACCAAAGGCTATGCTATCGTTAAAAACAGAGTTTAGGGACAACGACATTTGCTACAGACTTCTGCAAGAAAATATTCTTTTGTGTGCACGTTTTGTGAAAATTATTTGAGTTTATAAGGGTATCCATAACCAATGGGAAAATTCATATTATTTGAGTGCTAACTTTTTACTGAGTGAGGTTTAAAGTGACGGCCAAAAAGAAGCTCATTCTGAAGTCCGCATCATGACGAGACTGAAATATTTAAAGGCTGTGCTGTATGATTATTAATACTACAACCCAAGATAAAAATCTTTCCAAGTCGAAAATCCATTTCAGAATTAAGGTTAACATTCCGAGATACAAGCCGGCTACTGAAATAGTAGACAACCCTCACTTCAACAAAAACGAAAACATTTTCTTGAAAGTAAAAGTAGGTTGCTCAGACAAAAAAGTTCTCAATGAAAAGTAAAAATTCCGAAGGTTGAACTGCTAATGAAAATGGGGCATAAACACCTGAGTGACAAAATATGTCTAAACAACAGAGCGTTGAAGAAGTCTCTTATCAAAATATTCGGTCTAATTATTCTCCACGAATTATTGCAATTAGCCTTCCAACAGCTAATCGAGTACTCAAAGGCTTAGTTACGCATTGCAAACAATCCCTCAAAAATTTTCGTATTTATTCTGTTTTTGTCTGACCGAGATTCATTTGACAACGGCAAAAAGGAATCAACTTACTTTTCTAAATAAAAACGCCAAAAAGAAAGTTTTAGAAGACCGCACACAAGGAAGTTGGCAAGCATTCGGCAGATGCCATTATGTGCATGTCATTTTCTGTGTATCAAAATAATTTTCATTCCTCAAGATTACTTCGCGCTTTTGGCGACGGTAATGCCCGCTGAGTTTCCTGACGTCACTACAGTGTCAGAGAATACTCTGATTTTTTCAGTGTTTTCAGACCATCAACCCCAAAGGATAAGTTATGTGGTTTGAGTTTATCACGAATTTAAAATACGATGGGTCTTAAAATTTTTTAACCCTCCAGACGCTGTTTCTTCGCAGGCAACGGTTGAACACTTGCCTAAACAGGACATAGTATCATGACAAAAAGCGCACCTCTAAAACAAAAGCCAGAGATGAATGCGCTCTTGAGGTGTTGTCGAACCATTTTTTACAAAGCAGATTTTGAGGAAGGTTCCTTGTAAGGTATTTAGTGAATGAACGTCCGCGTCCTCCATCTTTACCGGTGTAAATTCTGGAAAATGCTGGAGCATTTTGTACACAAACGAAAAATGCAGCTTTCACTTATGACTGGGCTTATTTTTGATATATCGCTCAAAATTGGATTGAATTCTACGATTACAGATACATTACAAAGTGATCATATAAGTGCTGAACTTACTCTCAATCTCTCTCCCTCGGTCGGTTTGCGTACTACGAGCCAGCAGAAATTAGACCGCAGTAAATGTACCCTGCCGTAAGTTCAAGAGTAACCATGGCTGCTCAACGGTGAACCCTCTTCCGTTTGCTTAAAGAATTGTTGTATATGTCAACAAAATAAAAGGAAGTTAAGAAAACAATTGTCTGTAGTGGCTGATTTGCATTTTGAGACAAATATAGTCAATGACCGACATCACGAAGTGTTAACATCTACATTTTCGACTAGAGAGGATTACTCAAATGGGATTAATCAACTCAATACTATACGGCCTAATCCCTTGATATTTCAAATCCTCCAGGATGTTAGCCCTTGAATGCATCTTTCGTTGAGCGCCTGTAAAAACTATAGTCGATGGGAGACGATTGCTTAATTTATATGCACTTTTTCTATTGATTTTTGATGCCTTATAAGTTCAACTACATTTTATAGAACACATCCACAAAATACCTTCTTGTACTCATATGGTAGGAGATTGCATTTTTTCATTAATGTAATAGTCGAAGAAGAAGAAACTTTCGGTTTCAAACTAGTTTGTAATTATGAGTTTTTTGGGAAGCTTGGAGTGTCCACTAAAATAATACAGTATCAGTTTATCTTATAACGCCTCTTGTGAACTATAAGACATAGTCCACGTTTATTTCAAAATTTTCAAAGCCAAAACGACTTCTGCTTGATGTTGAAAAACGCATATTGCATGCAGATTAAAAACGCTGACCGCAAACTCAACAGAAGTTGCGACGCACGATTATTCGGAAATAGAGAAACGTCCGTACAACGGATAGATGATTTTCTGGGATGTACGAAACTCAAAGAAAAATATGATTTGCTGCCATTTAAGTAAAAGGTAGAATATTTTTGCACATGTTTCTATGAAATGTGGTCAAATTTATATGGGCATCGAAAATCAGGAGGAAAAATGCATAGTAATTTAATAATTGTTTGTCGTCTATTTAAGTTCTTTCGGGCGCCCGATAAGAGGAGCACTTAAAAGCCAATATCCTGACCTGTCTAAAAGATAAAGGCATTACGCCCCACAATAATTAGTTATCTAATCCAACGTAATCCTTCCTAACCGTAAACGCATTTTATAATTTAGATTAAAACTTCACAAGATCGATCACTGTCTGTAGTTACGCAAGTATACAAGGCAGGCTTTTAAAATAAACGGAAAACTTGTGCTTTTCTAAATAAAATACGTTTACCCTTACCTCTCCTCACCCCATTCCGACGGTCTTAAAATAGGGTTTCAAGATGGCAGTGGTCGTTTTCGTAGAGCTTTCCCCTCAGGCTTATGCTCTCTACTACAGAAAAACGCCAAGACCGCAAAATTAGTCCAGGCCAAGTAAGGCGATTTTGACTTTTACCAGAAATCATGAAATATTTCCTTGATAAATTAACGCGGAGACGCATTCTGTAGGCAAGTGAGGACTTCTTTGTAACACCTTTAGCAAGTAAGTAACATGAAAAAGTCCGCGAGACCTCAAAATGATCTTCTTTAGTTCATTCATTGCATTTTATGAGTTGTCGCATCTACTGTACCGCAGAAGAATGAAATTGCCCATTTTCTGAAGTCTGGGGCTTCTATACGACTCGCAGACGGCTCATGTCACTGTCAAAACTGCTGGGGGTAACGGCGTTAGCGATTCTAGTTTGGGGGGAGTTTCTGCGGCAGAACACTGGATTAGCCTCCTTCCGTACCGCAGTCGGAAAATAGCTGACACACGAGTAAGGCAGAGGAGGAGGAGAAGAACGCAAAAGGAAGAGGAGAAGGCCTCGACAGTGAAAAAAAGACTGTTCACATATGCAACACTCTCAGTCCGACTGCTCTTTGAGACCCCGAACGAAGTAGGTAGGAAATGGCAAGCGACATGACGCGCTTGCGTGCGCACTGGGCATCACACGCTACGGCCTGCTGTCACCAATGTTTGCAAATCAAACGCATAACTAGTTGCAGCAGACAGGCCACGAGTTCACCCTTCTCCCACCTCTCTCTCCCCACGTCCCCTTATCCAACCCCGCTTTCTCTTACTTCATCCACCTCCCAGCTACAGCTTTACTTCCTTTCCCCCTGCTTTCCCTACCCTCTTTCCCTCCCCTCTTCCCCCCTTCCTCTTCACTCCATTTTCCTTCCTCTTCTTCTTCTTCTTCTTCTTCTTCTTCTTCTACCTCCTCCCCTCTCCCCACTGTCATTGCAACCCCGTTTTCGCTTCCGCCCTCCCCTTCCTCTCCTCGCCATCACCCCTCCTCCGTCCGCCGCGCATTCTTTCACTCCCCCTCTTCTTCGCTTCGTCTGCTTCCATTCATTCGTCTCCTTCTTCAGACTGTTCTTCTGCTGTTCTCTGTATCTTTCTGTGATCCCCCTTTTCCTGCTTTTCACGCAAGTTTTGCTACCCCAACTTACCACATTCGCATTTTCACATACGCTTAGTTCACCCGTTACGCCGCTTCTCATATGTTCCATCCGTCCCCGCAGTTTTTCCCACCCCTTCATTTTCTGCTCATACCCATCAGCATAGGTCAGGCGAAGGAGCCGATCGTTTGACAGGCGGGGTTGATTGGGCCTCACCTGCTGCCGGCCTTTTTTCCGTTTGGCACTAAACTCGGACATCCTCCAGGCTTCAAGCGTTGCGATTGCTAACGGGTAACTTAAAGGTCATCAGTTGTCAGATGGAGAGCCGAAGGTCATGTGGCCGCGGGTGGAAGGGCAAACGGATGGCTGTTTGGCAGTTTGCTTCTATTAGAAATAACGGGGATATTTTGACTCCCTAACGAAGAATTCAATCTGGCGGCAGTATGATCGACGTCAATCTGCTTTAAGCAGAAGCAGCACTAGAAATTCCTAAGAGAAGGGGGCTTGAAAATAATATCGGTAGTGCACTTGAAGATTTACGAAAACATTTATTCGTTTTTCTCTCCGGTCTGCCCAACAGTCAATTTTTAGAACTGTGGATAACATTAATTTAGCCTTAGTACCGTTGAATTTTTGTGAAGTTTGTCCAGGCAGGAGATATCAGCTGCCAGCTTCATATGCCACTGAACCCATGCGAATCAGTTCTCTGCAGAATTAGCGCCAATTCAACGGAACAGAGAATACAAAATCTAACCTGTTCCCTACTGGGGAGTTTGGTCTCCTCCTAGTTATAGCAATGAGAGGAGCTGCACCAGGAGGCTTTATATCCCTTGAAAAGCAGTCCCCGCTTCCACCGATGTAGACATTCCCTCCGAAGGAATTTAATTCAACCACTCAAATACAATATCAGATAGGGAACCATGAAAACTTTCATGAGGACATAACCGTGCTCCGGCTTACCTTTTGCTTGCTTTAAATGTTGCGTTGTCCTCAAAAAAGGAAACACTGTTTTCATGCTGCTTTATTGCAAGTACGTAATCATGTGGAATATCTCGGGCCAAGAAGTCTCTGATATTTCTGTCGTTCGTAACTGGCACGAACTGTTCGCCAAATTACTGTGCTGTGAACAGTGGCCCCTATTATTCGCCACGAGTTTCTGAAGCCGTATCTATATGCCTCACTTGTCACGTAATGAAGGATTTAGAATCATCAAGTCACAGGGGCCCCATCTCGAATTAGGAGAAAACTACTTTACTGCTATAAGGTGTTTCCACTACTCTTGAGCGAAATTTGGAAAAGTCCCTAAAACTATTGACAAAGTTTTTATTTAAAACTGTGCTACAATGTTTTCAAACACGGTTGCCGAGGCTGATTGCCACTGATCATGCGGTTACAGTACCAAGTTTTAAACTTAATTACTGTCCTAAAAATAAGCTAGGCATCAATGGTTCGCACATTATGTGTCTACGAATTCCCACAGACAAGACGTTTATTGCAGGAGGTAATGCGATAGTAACTGAACCATGAAACGCAGTATTCTACAGGCTCTACAAAAAGGCATAATTATGCAAAAGTACCATTTCCAGCTTTTTGACAAAAAACGTGAACCCCGTTTCACATTTGAAAATTTTTGCTTCAAGAAACACCATGAGCGTGCTTAGCACTATGACTCTAGAATAAGTGAGTACGAGGTGCTATATGCAGTGAGTGACCGATCCCATGAAATGTTGGCTGAAGTTCTAAAATGTGTTTTCGATTAGGAAGGATTACTTGGGTGCTGTTGTAATTCTGATTATCTTGCGACATAACCTAATAACATTTCGGACTCGGCAGGATGTCAGCTTTTGTATACACTGCTTTTCAATCTCTTGTAGAAGTTTTAATTGGCAAAAATGATAACTTAGGTAGCATGCCTTTTCCCACTGACTTTCGATGGTCGTGCAGCTTCTAATATATCTTATAGAAACCATAAACAAAAATATACTTTCTTTAAGTCAATTAATAAAGAATCACGTCTTCTTTATATTTTATGCTCAAAAAAGGAGTATAATAAGGTTTTAAAAAGGTTTTTAATTATAAGATTTTTTAAGACCTCGCAATGCCCATTCACATTGTATCGTATCTCGCCGTTTACCCCAGCTCCTCATCAAATGTACGACATAGTCCGCATCCATTACAAACTTTATGGACTCTGTATGATAATTTTTAAATGGCATAGGAAAATATGTGGTTTTCTTTACGCGGAATACATGTACCCTGTATACCGAAATCACTAAACGCTAATGCGACGAATGATCAGGCTCCAAGTCATTAGGCAATTAGGAAACTGTTTTAAGACCTAATTATGCTTCTTTCTTGAGGATAAAATATAAAGAAGACGTGATTCTCTATTAAGTGACTGAAAGAAAGTATATTTTTGTTTATGGTTTCTATAAGATATATTAGAAGTTGCACGACCATCGAAAGTCAGTGGGAAAAGGCATGCTACTTAATTAATCATTTTTTGCCGAGTACAATTTAAATAGGAGATTGAAAAGCAGTGTATTCAAAAGCTGACATCCTGCCGAGTCCGAAATGTTATAAGGTTGTGCCGCAAGATAATCAGAATTACAACCGCACCCAATTAATCCTCGTGGCTCAGGTGGTTAGAGCGTTGGCTGTACTAAAGCCTTCCCCCTTACTGCGTGGGTTCGAATCCCATCGAGGCGCCGATTTTTTCACAGTTGGGTCAATATGAATAATCCTTCCTAATCGAAAACACATTTCAGAACTTCAGCCAACATTTCATTAGATCGGTTGCTCACTGTATGCGCAAATTGTCTAAATAAAACCGTATCTTAGAAGGAAGCACAGCATTTGTGAATTCAAAGTAAACTACTGACTGGATGACTGAAGTGGTCTGGAAAAGTAAGATTATCAATAAGTGCTCGTAAACGGTGAAGAAAGTCTTCGGCTTTGTAGTTTTATGAGAGCTTTATATACGCCAATAGTTTTTCTTTGTTGAGATAAGCATTATAACCACTTTTTACGCACAGACATGCGTGCGAACGTCAGAAATCAATAGCTCAATTTTTTTGGGGTTTTTTAAATGCATTGATCCTGGACTGATCTCTGCTCGCGTATTTTAAAGGGTTGGCTCTCGAGTATATAAGGCATATCTTTGCTCAACAAAAGGCATGTTAACATGCTGGTCAGCGTAAATCAAAGTTTTCGAAAATAATATGGTAGACTGTGGAATAAAATGTAAGTGGTATGCAACTGCCAATCCGGTGATATGATAGGAAGTCGCTTACAATACCTCTTTATACAATATTTTCTTTGCTGCTTCTAGTTTTCTCATCCTAAATCTCATGTAAAATTTTGGCTACGGGGGTGGTTTTGAGAGGAGACCCGAAATTCAAACGCATAACGTTAATGTTTTGACGATCGAGTCTTCTTCTAGGCTACTTCCAAATGCTTGAGATTCCCCATGCACTACAATCCATCCCTATTTAATCGTCTAACTTGAAAAAAACAAAGTCGAAGGTCCTGGTTGGGTGTTGTAAAATTCTCCAAGTTCAAAAACAAGTGATATCTAACTTCCACGTTGTCCGTAAAGAGAACTTATTTTAAGTTATTAATTAAGTCTTATGTAATGCTAAACTTCATAAACAATTTCATCGTACCTGGCGCATGTTCTGTAGGACAAAGTTGTACGTCGACAATCACCCAACAACACGCGGGAGACTTGTTCGGTTGACTCAAACAGGACGAAATATTGCCTGTGCACTCACCGGCATGTGCGTATGTCTCAAGACTGTTTAATGCTAAGTACTCGGAAAAATAACACAACTAAAAATATATCTCATTCTTCGCTCAATCGGTCATATGGGCATTTAGAGTCCAATTTGTGAATAAATAAAGGCAGTTGAATAAGAAAAATTTAGCCAATGGTTTTTAGAATGTAATTGGTAGCAGTCTATTGTATTAATTTAATTTCTGTTACCCAACCCTTTGTTTCCTTGAAATTCTGCAATTGTGAGAAGAAGGATTGCCGAGACTACATCAAGGAGCGCCCCATGTCTGAAATCCATTCAGAATTCCAAAAATTAAAACAGTGGAGAATCGTGCGAGCAAGAATGGAAGATTAAACAATGCTAGTATACACGTCAGGAGACAACATGGCAAACCAATTGAGTACAGTCTTCGTGACAAGTTGGGTCTGGCGGTGATTTTGATCGAAGTAAAACCAGAGGAGTGAGTATAGACGTCACAGTTGTCGTCCCTAAACCCAAAAGGATTCAAATGGGCGAAAAACCACATTCAATGAAACCACTAGTTAAGTAGTCCATCAGGACGCAAGTGATATCACATCAATATTATATGGGACGCAAAGAAATTCAGACCGTGGAGGAGTGTGCGTATTGGCAGTTGAAGCGCTTTCGTGATCCAGACAGGAGAAAATAGTGAGAAAATCAGTGGTTGTCTCGCACACCCCTTCTGAGAAAAAATGAAAATTATTCAACAAGAAAAACGCTTATTTAACTCCATGTCGTGTGCAGGATGGCCGAGATGTAAACAAACATCAGTTATTCTTAAAAGTTACAAATAACTAAAACGAAAGTTTGCCAAACAGACATAAAACAAGTGTTTAAATGTAAACCATTATTTGCAATGTAGTTTCGATATCGCCTAATGGTTATGTCACTTACTTTTTGTCTGTTCTCGACTTATTGTCCTCTCACGCCTTTAGGATGCTCCGTTTCAGATTTTCGATATTTTTACTTCATCACTGAATGCCTAATTTTTGAGTATTTCGCAGGGAAACAAGTCTGGATGACTGAGGTCTGGGGATCTCGCATGCAATTCCAAAACCATTAACAAAATTGAAGACGCCTTCACCTCATCTCCTTTAAGAGCCGAAGGACGTAAGATGCTGTTACTAAATCTTGGCTAGTAATAGTTTGTATTGTTTCTGGCGCATCAGATTTATTGCGTTGGCGGTGTTGCCAGTTCGTTCGAATTTTTGCACCAATATGTAGACTTTCAAGTTAGATGGGGTGTTAAATCAAACATTTCATTCCAATGACATGTAACAATTTTATAACTCTGGCACACTGAATAATAATTTTTAACAACACAAACATGCTCTTCGATATCTAAAGTGCATCTTGCGTAGGCTGCGTCTCATAGGGAGAAGAACGATAGTGAATTCAAAGTCGGCTAAAATGAAGATAAGGTCATGCACATTGAAAGTGATTCAATCGCGGTCTACTGATAGTTCATGCACAAGATTTTTGTTTTGACTATAAGCTGTAACCTCGTGCAATAAAATTTTGTTCCATTTATTTGGAATAATTTGGGTTGGGCAACATCTGAACCATCCTGTAAATTAAAAAGGCTCTAATAATTATTAAACGGCGGTACTATTGCTTACCGTGCAAGCAAGCGACGAAATGATATCCACTATGTCTCAGGAATGTTCTTTAAGAAATTACTCAGAATTCGTTTGGCATTGAAAAACTGATATAAAAATACAATGAGAGACGCAAAAGTGGATATGTTTACAAGATATGCACTCAGACAGTAATCAGGTGGATTCTATTTCAGATTAGAAGGTCACGGATTATTTCAAAATCTTAGAAATGTCTTCAGCAGAAAAATAAACAATTAACAAATTAATGTGATCCCTTTAACTTAACTCGCCTTGTAAGCATTGCCGACATGAACTGGCCGTTTGCTTACTGTTGTTACGGAGAAGCAACTTGTTTGAAGCGGCATTTAAAATTTCGCATTACGGCGTACGCTTTTTGAACATCGTCCTCTGAAAATAATGCATTGACGTAAGAGGTACGAGTAATTGTTATGAATATTAGGAGCATAAGATACCACGAGTGCTACCTGTAGTGATTTAAGCTCGACCAAAATCTGAGTACCTCTACTTCATGAGCAGGTTATGGGCCAGCAGTCATTTATCGAAGTTTACAATCTTTCGGGAGATTGGGACGCTATCTCCATGGAAAGCAATCAGAAACAAATCCCATATAGACCTAAATGTGAAAAACCCGGCGCCACGGTGGGATGCGAACCCACGCCGTAAGGGGAAGGCCTTAGTACAGCCAACGCTCTAACCAATTGTGTTACGAGGCCCCGCCGGACGACGCGAGTTTAACCACATTTGGGTCAAGTTACCCGCCCAGCCTACTGAAACTTCTGGAGTCCACCAAATCTGATACAGTAGACTGACTGCCCAAGCAGGATTTCCTAAATAATTCACCTATCATCCATCAGCTGACTACCAAGTTCACGTATTTCATAGAGGTTTTGACAGATTTTGGATAATTCAACTTAACCTCGCGTTGTCCAACGGGGCTCGTAGGTCAAATGATTACAGCGTTGGCTGAACTAATGTCTTGTCCTTATTGCGTGGGTTCGAATCCCACTGAGGCGCCGAGTTCTTCGCAATTGGGTCAAATATGAATTATTCAAAATCTGCCAAAACATCTATGAATTCCCGGTTTTTTACAGAGTTGTAGAATGCTCTACTGCATACAATTACACACTGTGTTTAACTGTCTATACAGGAGCATACTCACTATCACCAAAAACACGCACGACGTGAAACCAAACAGAAAAAGGTAAAAACACTCTCTCAGTGGGATTTTAGGCATTCCATCTTGAAAGACTTATTTCTGGATGGTGAGAAATATATTCCTTCCGTACATTTTCGTAGCGTATTGAATTATACTACATAAAATTTGGGTTTAATGTACCACTCATAGTAAGTATATTTGCCGCTCGTGGCACCTAGCAACTGCACCTTAACTTGCAACTTTCAACTAATATCTGCAACAAAATGTCTTTATTAAAGCATTAGGAAAGCCGGAAGTGGTCAATAATTGCCTTGAAAATGAGTTTCCGACTCAAACGATTCTAGATCTAAACAGGAATAAAGGTCTCTATTTGCGCGAAACAATAGAGCCCTCATGACATACTTCATCTAGATAAACAAACCCTGTCACGCCCATTTCTGATAAAAAAATTGTTACAGAAAACCAGATTCGTTTATACACCTGACCGCCGACCAGCTCTATCAAGAGTGAGGAACTATTAGTTGACGCAGGAGTACTCACTTCATAGAAAGTACACAGTTGTTGCAAGCGCCGATGTTTGACCAAAAGGTTGAGGAAGAGGGCGAAACAGCGAACACTAACAGCTAAATCCTCGAGCATATGACAAATATGGACTACCGTGCAGATTCCAGAGAGGACTTCTGGGTGACTTCCAAGACTCTGTCAGACTATCTTAGACCGCTGTTGGCTACGACAGAAGCAGCTGCAATCAGATTACGCAAACCGGTCCTGTGCGTACAAAAAACCTCAAATAGACCCCGCCGCGCCATGGTTCAAAGTCATCAGATTTCGTTCCTGCATACCCTAGGCCTCAAAAAGATTACTCACCTAATCGCACCTTTTAATTACTTCGGTTCCGAGGTAAGTGCATAGACCTGAAGTGGACATATCAAAATAGACGTAAAGTGAGAGACCGATCTCATGAAATGTTGGCCAGTATGCTGAAGTGTGTTTTCGATCAAGAAGAATTACTTAAGTCGGGTTGTAATGCTGATTATCCCGCAGCATAATCCTATAGTATTTCAAATTTGACAGGATTTCGGCTTTTGTATTCGCTTCTTTTCAATCTCCTGTTGAAGCCATACTCGGTAAAAATTTACTGCATAGGTAGTATGCATTTTGCCCATTGATTTCCGAGTGTCTTATAAATTCAAATACAGTTTATGAAGAACAGGAACAAAAATATTTTTATTTCACTCGTTTGATAGAGAATCACGTCAACTTCATATTTTATGCTCGAAAAGGAGTATGGTTAGGCTTCAAAAAATTCCTAATTATGAGATTTTTTAAGAGCGCGCAATGTCCATTCATATAGCATCGTGCCTGTCCGTTTGCTACTGCCCCTTATGAAATGCACAACAAAGTCCACATCCATTGCAAAATTTTCTGAATCAAATACAGCCTCTTTTAAAAGGCATAGAAGAATATATGAGTCTCCTTACACAGAATTCATGCATCCTGTAGGCTGAAATCCCTATGTGCTAATGCAACGACCGATCAGTCTCCAAATTATTCATGAATTAAAAAACTTTTTAAAACCTAATTATACTCTTTCGTTGAACATAAAGTTGACGTAATTCTCTGTCAAACGAGCAAAAAAGAATATTTTGTTCATGTTTTTCATAAAATATATTTGAATTTATAAAACCGTCAAAAATCAGTGTGCAAAATGCATGTGTCCTATGTAGTCATTTTTTACTAAGCACAGCCTCTACAGGCGTTTAAAAAAAATATTCAAAAGCTGACATCCTGCCAAATCCAAAATATTATAGGGTTATGCCGCAAGATAATCAGTATTAGACTCCCACCTCAGTAATCCTTCTTAATCAAAAACGCATTTCAGAATTTTGCCCAACATTTCATGAGATCGGTCATTCACTGTATGTTCGTCAAATTGTAAATTTTAATTTCAAAATACTTTCTTATGGGGACCTTAACTTGACATGACTTACTCGGTAGGCCAAAGATGGCCGGAAAAGGCCACTTCAAGACTTTGTAAACGCTTAACTTATAGACACCTCAAAAACGAATGCAGTGGTGGCGACGGCCACGCTAAACGCATTCAAAGGGGGCGGTCAAAACAGTAGATAGCAGGCCATGACTGAATGCACTTACGACAGACGATTATCAAAATCCGTTGTTTTGTCCGACTTCAATAGGAATAGAGATAAACTGAAACACTTACCTTGGGACAAAAAAGGTGGCGACTTTTTGAAAAATGACAATAGCAAAAGTCACACATGGGAAACGCGCGTTACGTACAAAGCAGCTGACTGGAAAACAAATTTTAGGGTGGAAAGTGCAGGTTAGAGTGAAGGCAACAGAACCTTTGTTTACTTGGACGCCTCTAGGTTTCTCAGTGAAACAAATGGTGTCTCAGGTGGTAGACAAGACTGCGTATTTAGAGAACCGTTCACGGGGCCGTCAAGGCCTGAGAGAATGACAATCACCGACGAGTGAGTTGGCAGTTGCTCTTCCCTTCTAGTACAGTAGGTGAACAAAATCATGAACTGCTGACCGAAATTCCGAGGTGCTTCTTCATTTCGAAAAGATAAATTAGCTAGGTTTGTAAAACTAATCATCTTGCAGAATAATTTTGTATTTATTCAGTTACCTTAGGATGCCGGCTTTTGAACGAACTTCTTTCCGGCCGCACACACAAACTATTTTCTGTAAAAATGACTACTTCAGTAACATGTATTTTCTTACTGATTTTCGATGTTCAGGTACATTTCATGAAACGCCTGCACAAACATATTCATTCTTTTACTCACTTGGTAGAAAATTACGACTGTTTCCACTTTTATACTCGAAGGAAGAGTACAATTCGGTTTAAAAAGTTTCTAATCATGAAATTCTAACACCGTGAAATGACTGTTCATAAAACGTCATGTATTTGTATTTACCGTTGTGGCTTGTAAAGTGGAAATATGCCTAAAATCCACTGCCAAACGCTGTGAACCCCATATAGTCTCCCTCAATGCCGTAGAGAAATATGGGGTTTTCCGTGTGCGGAAAATATACGGCTTGTGGTTTGGAAACCCTGAATGCAAGTGTAACGGTAGGTTAGCTTCAAAATTATTCGGGAGTTGGAAAAAAGTTTTGAAAACCGAGTTATGCCCTTCCTTCGGGTATAACATCGGAAGAAGATGTCACTTCTATCGGACGAGAGAAAAAAGAACTATTTTTACGCATGTTTTTCATGAAATATAATTCAGTTTTCAAGGGCATCGAAAATCAATAGGAAAAATGTATGCTACGCAAGCAGTCATTTTTACAGAGCGTAGATTTGCGTACAGACGGAAGGAAGTTCATTAGAAAGCCGACATCCGGATGTAATTGAATTATCATAGAATTATCCTGTAAGACGATTACTTTAACAACCCTAAGTAATTAATATTTTCGAAACGAAAATGCACTTCGGAATCTCGGTTGACATTTCTTGAGTTAGCCCACCTACTGTGTGATGAATAAAGTGAGCGTGTGACCAGCGTCAGGGCAAGTTGCGATGAGTATTTTTTTCCGTCGAGAAGATCAAGTCCAATGAAATACAAACAGGTGAAGCGAGGTCTACGGCACGCACCTCCTCCTTGCCAGTCAACATCTTCAAACAATCACTCTGGCGTATGCATCTTTAAGTAAATGACAGAAAACGAAAACTTTTGACGCTTCTCTTGCCAGTGGACACAGTGTTATAAAAATGGGTCTGGTTACTTGAC
Source organism: Spirometra erinaceieuropaei (assembly GCA_902702965.1). Taxonomy (NCBI): domain Eukaryota; kingdom Metazoa; phylum Platyhelminthes; class Cestoda; order Diphyllobothriidea; family Diphyllobothriidae; genus Spirometra; species Spirometra erinaceieuropaei. Next base: position 583,050 of record CACRXP010000147.1, read on the forward strand.
CATCAACGTCTTCCAGTAGGCTAATAGCATGGACTGGGCATAGAAGTTGAATAGAGAAGGGACTTGACTCAGAAGCAGAAAAAGATGTTTATTAAACAGGCAATTTTTTTTCGAGAAAAAAATGTCCCTATGTATCCTGGGCCACAGCATCGCCAAGATCATCAAGATAGCGGCTGTAACGACTTCGAATGTATTATTGAAATTCTATTGTTCTAAAAGAATATAAATAAATAGCGGTCAAACAGAAAACTGACGCGTTTTTTCCCATTGAATTTCACCGAGTAAAATAATCCACGTTTGCCATGTAATCCTTGTCATATTTTTTTGTCGGTTGCCAAATAAATGAAGCCGTACCCGTCGCGCAAACCCGGGTCACGCAGTTGCTTACTGTTTGAACCTGAAATCGATATGTTGGCATGGATGGCCCAGTAAGATGCAACGTGGCTACACTCTGGAGTTCCGGATACCTGGACACTACAAGTGGTAGCTTTCTGTCTGTTAAAATTATTTTTCTAAACTAAAGGCTTATTCTTCTCAATTTTGAATTCGGAGAGATATCATTGTCTAGGTATTCACATGAAGAATACAAAGTGGGCATTTCTAGGGCATTGAGACATAGAGATATAAAGACAGCCGGTTCTCCATGTGATAAAAATAACTTGTCGAAATCAACTTATCTTGAGCCAAACGCATATTCTTTCTTTGATGAACACCTTGAAATTGCTCTCTCGTAAAGCAGAAGGCCTTTGACAGACAGGCAAAGTTTTGATTTATTACTGCATCTTAAGTCAATTTAATTCTGTCGAGGACTCCAAGCAAATGTTCCTGTTAACGTTTTAGTAATGGAGGCATCCGCACGACAGTGTTCTCATCCATTTATTCCTCAAAAACTCTCATTGGACTCTCCGCTTTCCCAAAACAGGCATTTTTCCTTATTATGTATGGATGTATCATATAAAGTAGATAACGCAACGCGTGGAAACTACCTATCTTCAACAAAAATCCCCAATAAATTTAAGACCAGTCCAAAAATATGGCTCAAAATCCTAATTAATAATGAGGGAAACTCAGCCAAATAAAATAATTGCTGACAGTAATGCTTTGTTGGTCAAAATGTCAAAAGCGCGAAGATGTGTGCCAAATGAGTAAACTTTATTTCATAGAGGCACCTGCTGCAGGTCAATACATGCTACTAAATGAAAAGAACAATATGCCCACACAAACATGAAATAACATTGCTAGGTAAGGGTCGGTGTAAAGGCCACCCAAAATAAATCAGGCATGCAGTAGGTGGGATAACTCATGAAATGTCAACGGAACTTCCGAAATCCGTTTCAGTTTCGAAAACACTAATTAAGTAGGGTTGTAGAACTTAACATTATGCATCATAATTCCATGGTAATTCAGTTACTTGAGGATGCCAGCTTTCGAACGAACTTCTTTCTGGTCGCATGTAGAAACTATGTTTTGTAAAAATGACTACTTGTGTAGCATGCATTTTCTCATTGCTGTTCGATGCCCTCAAAAATTCAATTATATTTCATGGATAAAACGCATAACAATATTTAATCATTTGCTCATTCGGTAGAAAAATATGCCTTCTTCCAATTTTGTACTCGAAGAGTGGGTACGATTTGGTCTTAAAATGGTTTCTAATTGTGAGATTTTTTAATATCGTGAAGTGGCCGTTCATAAAAAGTCATGTCTCTGCATTTACCAATGTGGCTTGTAAAGCTAACAATATGGATCAAATCCACTGAAACCGATCGACAGCTGAGAACTTATAATGTAATTACCAGCGCTAAGAATATGCCTACCATTTTCTGTAGAACGGGAGAATTTTCGGTAGGGTGTGTTTATGAAGCCGCACCTCATGGACACAATGCTGTTGACTCACTTAATGGTTTCGGCTTGGTGCGATTACGTTGGCATAGTGTTGCTGTGCGTTACGGTGTGTGTTCTGTTGGTGGTCTTGTTTCTTTGTTGTCGTGTCTACCCTTTTCGGCCCAATGCCTGTGGTCCTTCTTGACTTCCGGCCTGTCGTCTACTTCTAACTTTCCGTTGGATATTTCATGGTTGGAGCTTAGGGCTGCGATTAAGGGTTGAGGTTATGGTAAGGGTTAGGGCTTAAGGTCTGGTTTAGGGCTTAGGATTAGTCAGGGGTCAGGGAGTTAGGGTGAGGGGTTTGATTTAGGGGTCAGATTTATTGGTAATGGCAACTATTTCTTATCCAGTCAAATTACACCCGCGTTTCCCTAACAACTCTTCTTATGCACACAACTACATGACCTTGTCGCCTTTGCTTTCCCTGGTCCCACCTGTAAAATAGCCTATTACCCCCGGACCCGTATTACAGTTGGCCGGTGTTTGTTTACCTCAGGTGCGGCTACATAACCACGTCAGACCAAATTTATTTTCTCTTACAGACTACTGCTTACGTTTTGGCAACTATGACGTCCACCGTGTTTCCTGATGTTCTTGAAATTTCAGTGTTTGGAGTCGGTTGCCCTAGATTCTAGGTTGTATTATTTGTGTATGCGCAAACTTTTAGGATAAGGCGAAAGTTTGGGAAGGTTTGCCCATACATTAAGTTTTCTGAGGCTATTGTTTATTCAGATGACCACTTGTGTCATGTTTTTATAACGATTCAAACGCGAAATGTAATTGCTTAGCACGGATACATACCCAGTGATGACTTACAATGAAAATGGTCTTGAAGAATTAAAAAAACCTTCCCAAAATATATTGATCTCCAAAAAATCCTTTAACAGGATATTTCTCGGACAAATATTTATGCGTCTTGTTTTTAAACACTAGCCGGTTAAAGAAAATAACGGCACACTTCCCGTTTATGCACTGTCAGACGTTACTGAAGACGTTTTCACGTAAACGAGATAAGCCATATTTTCCTTCGAAATGAGACAATTTTTCCAAATCTCTTACTTCACAGGCTCGGTTTTACGAGTGACTGTATAAGCAGCAAAATATTTCCCATGAGGTTAGCGTCGTATGCATTTCCCTTTCATATAACACCCTGGCAGGATTAAACCGCATAAAGTGTCTTGCATTACGCCCAATGTTGAAATGGCCACTTAATGATGGGATATTTTCATATACCAAAAAATTAGACGTGTACCGGTAGACGTCATTGTTACCTTCTAACGCCTACTATCATACGCATTTTTAAATGAGTATGTTTATAAAGGAAAAACCCCCTGCTTTTCTACAGTCTGCAGTTTTTTTCACATTTTCTGCATTGGATCCATGAAGACTGAAAAACTGAAGTTTCGGTTGGCCACCATAGATTTGGTAAGTGACTTCCGTTTATATCAAAGCCCTCCATTAGAGGCGTACGCACTAAGGTGCAGGTTAAGTCCAGGCATTTGCTAAAATTGAAAATCACCCGCATAGAAGGTAATGTCAATTTCCGCACAAAATTTTATACTTCCTGGTTGATAAAATAAATTGCAAACATATTCTGCAGGAGCACAAGGTTTTTCTGTTAACTCATTCGGCTCATGAGGAAGATTGACGAATTTCCAGGTGCCCTGAGCTAATCAAGTAGATTTCGATCACCCCGTTTCGCGAGTTACATCCTCTACTATACGTCATTCAGACTGCCTTTTATTTATTGCAATCTCAAATACCTATCAGACCCTTGACTGAACTAAAATTCTTGACATTTTACGGGTTCGATAAATTTTGCATAGTTCATCATCCTTTTCGGCAACCGTAGGAAGAACCACAATCAACTGTCAGTAGACCGTAGATTGTGTCATACGGGGTAGTGGAGGGTTTTAAGGATGGGGCTGCACGCTAGTCAGCAAGCTGATGCAAATGCAGGAAAACACAGAAATGGCTTTGATTTCTACCGAAATTAGAAGTGTACGTCTTCATATGGCGACGGAAATAAGTGCGTTAATTAAAAAATAAACAAAACCTTAATTTTCAAAATAACGCAGTTTGAGGTCATGGAAAGAAATTGTTGTCGGCAGAGAAATGTCTGCAACTGCCTGAAAGTGGACGTGAAGACGAAACCCCATACCCCACGGTCAACAGTCTACCAACAGTTAAGCGGGGTCCTTTACCCTAACGTTTCCCCTTGTCTATTCTAGAAAGGACCCGAAATATCACTTGTAGTCTGTATGGGTTGACTGAGTTTCTAGATTTTCATTACTTTAGGACTGAGAGCGGTCCGAATGTCATTTTTCTTTCAAATTTAAGGCGGATAACGGAGCTAGACTATGATAGAGAAAGCCTTGAGCTTTTATGTAGACAGTTGTAAAGGTTTTCCAGTAAACATCCCCACTTTTTACAGGTTATTATTAATGATTTCAGCATGAGCATTCTATTCTTAAACTTTATTCCGGCAAAGTAATGCCAGTTGCCAAATAGTTACATGAGAAGGGAGAGAGTTACGAATAGGACGATGCCATGCAATGCCAACTCAAGTTACCCGAGCAAGCAGGACAAAGTTATAAGTTCTCTCATTTTATTTGTCCTTTGTCTGTGCATTTTTCGTGTACAAAGCAGCTCTAAACACCCATAAATTCCGGTTGTACGCAATGGTCGTTCACTAGTCAAAGAACAGGGCAAATTTTCGTGGACCAATTAACAAACTGTTTAGAATTGTTTGGTAAATTTACCAAAATTTCCCTGGTAAGTAAGGTAAAAACCGCATCTGAAAGGCGTATGGATCGGTGAATGTTCCCTAATTCTGTGCGATTCTCTGCCTGCAACGTCAAATGCGGTGTACGTGACAAGTCTGCACGACAAAAACTTGGTTTTTTGTGAACTTGGTGAACGCAGTTTCTAACTCCTCAAAAGGGCAATAGTGTTTTTCTGGAGTGGAAAAGTGATGTTATAAGGTGCTCTGAAAAACATGCTCAGCAACGTCATTATATTTAATTCACTGAATCGGACTAGTGGAGTTAACCCATCACTATGTCGCATACTGTATAGACGAAACTGCTCATCTGTGTCCGCGGACCACGATAAATGGGTTAAATACACTGTCATCTGATGTGCTATACGATTTGTTTCTTTCATGCATAAATGCGGCTTGCCTGACTGAATGGTTGACTCGCCTTACTGAGTAAAGATAAGGGAAAATGAAGATTTTCACGGCTGTCAGGCAAACCCACTGTAAACCAGGGACGGAATGAATGACGCAAACTCGTGTTGGCGTCTTTTTTCAGGCTCTGTGAATACTTTTATTTTCCGCTATTCAGTAATATTCCACTCAAAAGGTATATATGTGCGTGCAGGAAAGTGTGCTATCTGACTCAGGTCTCGGGGTGAATGTCGATCGGCAAGTACTGCGGCACAACACTGAAAAGGCGATATCTAACTACTTTAGACTTATACGCCCCTTGAGTGATAATAAGATTAGTGTTGATTAATATTGCATTCTGATAGTATAATAAAACCAAGCTAGAACTTTCAGAAGGTTGTCAAAAGCAGGGCCTGGAGTTAAGTGTCTGGGACAGGATATTTTTGAATCACACTAGCATACTTCCCTCCTAGTCTGACACTCTATAATTTCCGAAATTACCAACTTTATATTTCTTTGAAGTTCATTTGCTAGAAAGCGCATGGCGGACGCCGGAGGAACCAATAAGGTGCCGAAAACTTCGCAGCTGTGTTATGCAGCAGCAAAAACATCGACGAAACAAGTGTCTAAGCTGTTGACTAGTGCCTTTGTCGAGATTACTTTAAAATCCTTGGTGTTGCAGGATACCACGCCTGACAGCACGGGTGACAGCTAAAAACCCAGACGCGTGTGTATCGCCGATATTCTGCAGCTGAATGGCATAGCTACGAGGGGTTCGGCTCATCAGTGTGTCTCCAACATTCCCGTATGCTTTCTGGCAAATACTCTGATGTAGAGACTGTCGCTTTCTAATCCCCCTGGCATAAACTACTAGCTGCCTCTTGGCAGTTTGACGAATATTACACGGTTATCCCACTGTGGCTGGTTGATTTAAACTGATTCATTCCAGTTTAGCGGTTAACGTCCTAGTGAAACGACTGTCACACAACAGAAACTACAGATAATGTCTAGACACTATGCGAATGCTTGCTTTCTAACTGCTGTCTGTTTATGTTTAAGCACTTTAAATGACGCAAAGCAGTGGAATAGTAAACACCTTAGGAACATTTTGTTAGGCTTTTGAGACCAGTTACTCTCACTTTAGCGACAGATGCATGAATTGCAACGTAGATTTTGTTTTTTGAGCTGCTTTAGTAAAAGGCGTACAGGTATGCGGTCCGGCGCAATCTCACGAAAACATGTTTTTACGTCATTAAATAAGTATGAGAGTGCTCAATCTTACTGTAAACAAAATCTCATTTTACAAAACATCTTTGGTGTCTAGAATGACAGATTGTCTCTGTCAACCGTTGGAGCACGCATGCATTTTTGGGACGCCTGCTTTCATTACGAGGTAGAAGCGAAGAGTCAGGTCGGTAAGTAGCTGGTGTGTTTTACTTAAACTTACACTAATGTGTCTAGACAAAGACCGCCAGACAACGGCTGCGTCAAAGAAATCAGAGGTATTAATGATGGGTGTTCTTAACAGATTTGCACAATGCATTTGACGACCCAAATTATGAAAACCTCAGCGGCCTCTTCGGGAACCGAGTGTAGGATAGAAAGGGCAAGACTTGAGTACAACCAGCGCTCCAGCCACCAGTAGACCAGGCGTGTATCTCGATCCAGGTGCTTAGAGCGTTGACCGTACTCTAGCCCCGTCCCTGATGCTGAGGGTTCGAAACCCACCGAGTCATTCACAAGTGGGTATAAATACAAAATGGCAGGATGTGGTTATGTAGCCCCACCAAGAGGAAACAAACCCCAGCCACATGTAATACGAGAGTGGTGGTAATAGGGCTTTATACAGGCGGGGCCGGAGAACGCACAGACGACGAGGTCAAGTAATTGCATGCAAAAGAAAGGTTATTGAGAATGCCCTGTTGCACTTTGAGCGGTTGAGAAATAGTCGCCCTAACCCCGAAACCTAACTCCTAACCCTCATTACTAACTTCTAACCCACTAACCCCAACCCTAACCAGCATCGGGCCAAAGAGATAGACACGGCAACAAAGAAACAAGTCCGCCAACAGAACACACACCGCAACGCAAAGCGACACCATGCCAACAGGCTCACACCCACTCAAAATAATTAAGTAGGTCAACAGCATTGTGTCCATCAGATGCGGGTAACTAACCTCATCATATCGTCATATTATCGCACTTAGTGGTTAACCAATGTAATGTTAACCATGCATTTTCGATGGGCGAAAATGGAACCACCGGCAGATTAGGACCCAAGTATCACAATGTTAGTCCTACTGTCAAGCAGCATAATTTAATCGCCGTACAAAGGTATTTCGATCTGTTAATGGAGATGGCAATCTGGACAGAGAGAAAGTTCTCTGGAGAAAATTCAAAGAATAGACACTGCCGGAAATGGTAGAGTAGACGTCAGGATTCAAAAAATGCTTAACATTATTTTAAGTAGACTTTCAAACGAAAAATATTTCTTGAATCAGGTTGTGAACCTGACTAGCAGGAAAGCAATTCAAGGTCGGTTATTACAAGGCAATGCGTTGACACTTGAACTAAAACGTTTTCGGCCAATTATGTAAATTGAAAAGGAAAAATTTGTAGAACACATATTCCCCATTATCAAACGTGTCTGCATAAACTGGACCGTGATTCAGAAATAAAAAGCGTACTTACCTCATTCTTTCTCATAAAACTAGGTCTTCCACTTAAATCTCACTTAGATGAAGGGCGAGACTTGTTTTTTTGATTGGTTTCGTTTTAAAGGCCCTTACTGCAGTCTGCACGATTATTCATTTGTCAGTGCTGATTGCTAGCAAAAAAGCCGGGCAGGAAAGATTGTTTAAGTCGACAGGACTGCTTTATGAGTAAATTTGATGTTATACAATGTTTTGTTCGAGAAAATACATAAAACGAAATTTTGGTACTAAAACAATTAAGGCATATGCATTACAGTATGCATGCAAGCTTTATCTACAACAACATGCGAGATCCTTGGGTACCTCATTTTAAGATTAAGTTCCTTTAAAGCGAGTAATGCGAGTGTTACCTCTTTTTGCGCCCACCCAACGGCACATTTTTTATTTATACGGGCATCATCCACTGGTGGAAGACGAAATGCTTTTTTCCAATAATTTTTTGAGACTTATCAGAAAAAATTGTTCCGTATTTAATGGATTTTACGCATGCCGTATGCTAGCTGTTTTTAAGTACGGTGAAAGTAAGACCGTTAGGCAAAATCCACCTAAATGGATTGACGTCAGAGAGTGGCATGCTTAAGGTGATTTCGCATTGTAGTTGATGAAGACATGTCGGGGGGATAGACGCACGCTTACTAGACTTGCACTTGCTATTTAAAACTGACACGTTTCAACACTAATCTTGCAATTCCAAGCTGACGCAGTAAGAATTCCGTCATTTCTGCACCGACGTCAGGTTCATAGAAATACCCTTACTGCCCTTTCAGGACACTGCCTCGACATCATTAATAAATTTTCGTCAGGTCTGTGCGTAGCAAACTAAGATTTATGTGTAAATCAAAAAAGAGAATAGATTTCCTCTTAGATATGATCCTTCTAGAACCCAGAATTGACTCCTGCGATAGACCTGACGGAGATATGTCAAGATTTCCTTTCATTGAGTGTTCTCCTTAAAGGACAAACAAGATGCATACGCTTCTCACATTGTTTACAGTGAGTAGGATTGTGTGGGAAACCACTCGGGCTAGATTCAGTGTCCGCCGCAGTAACTAAGCTCGAGTGATAATGATAATGTGAACGTTTTTAGAACGTCACTCAAGTCCTTCGTCTTCTTTGTAAATAGCAATTGATTTTTGCTGTTTATAGTGCCTATAACTGCGAGGGGACGCCCTCGTACTAGATGCAACGTCTATCATAATAATGTAAGCGGAGTAATAATGATAATCTAAGGGGCACTGTACTGGCCCAATTTTGGGACAGTTCTCGTGGCTAAACAAACGACGGACAGATTACTGTGAGTAAATAGGCCGTATCACAACTTTCGATTATTAGGGAGAACCACTAATACCAAGTGTATACTATGACTGCAGTAGCATGCCAGATAAGTTGTAGAAACGTTATTTTGACTCTGCAAAAAGTGTTGCAAGCAAACCAAATATAAATGCAAATATTATCTTATTTATAAGAAGTGACTGTCTGTTTTCACCTCTTCATACCCCAAGTTTATTCGACTTTGGCAGGCACATACAAAGGTCATACTGATTTCACCTGTCTATATCACAATGATTCGGTCGTTCTAAGCGACGGGAACATTTATTTTTCAGAGGACGCTGTGACGACCTGAGCCTTAATGCGTCTATCCTGAATAAGACTTTAGCATATCCAGCGCGTTTCAATGGAGAGCTAACACCGGGCCGTCTGGCGACACAGTAGTTGACGTACTTCATGTTAGGTGGTGGCAGAAAACTGGACAATTAATTCGAAACATGTCAAATCGTGTGCATTTTGCTAACACGCTTAACGCGTTCCGAAAAAGTTTTGTTTTTAATCGGAATTTGTTTCTACATGCTTTTATGAGGGAGAAGTTGATAAACTGCGGCGAAAATCAATGTTTCTTTGTGAAAAGACAGCTCCCTAGGTAGATAACTCTTACAAACCATATTTGTATAAAATTACTTAATTTTAAACTATAGGGCACTTATCCTAGGGGAAAAGATTAACAAAAAAACCTGTGTTCACGTCGTTGGCCCGCGTAAGTCAGTAGAACCAGGATTTGAAAAAGTCTGTAGCTTTTGGAAAATGAATAATGATTCTTGTCCCGAGAGTCGGATTCCTAAATTTTTATGGTTTGCTGCACTGAGAAACAGTAATACGACATGAAAACAAGCCCCTTTTTAAATTTACCCCTATCGTTAGGGTTTAGGTAAATATTTCATTAGTAACTGCGAAACCCCTAACATACAGCAGTTATCTTTTCTTTTGAGCAAATGACAAGATATTTTTCGTGTTGTTAAACTTCTGCTAACAGGTACATCAAAAATGAAAAGGACACAGGTTTGACAGATTGATAAATATTTCGATATTTATATTGGCCTTCCGCGATGCGTTTAGCATTGGAGATTGAAGCAAGGATAGCGAAAATTGCTCTGGTACAAAAGGAAGAGGTAGTTATTTCACTTCTGACGAAACACGTCATCAATGTTTGCCAATTAAACTCAGAAGCGAGCAAGATACTCTGACATTTCCACCTGTTTTACTTTGGGAAGGATGAGAGGCATGAATGTTCCTTCCTAAAATACCCCAATAAGGCAGGTTTTAAGAGGCAAATTAGTAGACCGTTTTTTACTGGATTAATAGCATATCCGCTGCGGGCCTTCGTTGTCAACGTTCCTTTTTCTCAGCAATCATGTTTCACGTTTGCGCGAGTCTAAAATTATGTCTCAGTCCGTCATCTGCATAACAAAGCACACTCGAGAACTCACTACTTAGACCTTGATGGACGCGAGTCACGTAGTCTGTTATTTTGGACAGTCAATTGGGAACACTGAAAACCTCTAATTAGCCGCTGACGTTTCAAGGACGTCAAGAAACTCACCGACAAGCAATGGCAATTTTACGGACAAAATCTCTTGATATACGCAGAAGGGGATTTTTAATATGCCCAAAAACGACTTACTTCGGTAAGGGCTTTAAACATATATCGTATTTTGAAGGTTTTGGTTAAGGCATTGAACAGACGCCGTCTTTTCAGGCAATCGATTGAGAAGCCTGAAAGTCTAGTGTGTCCGCTGATATTTCCGGGCGATCCCTAAGCTCAGTTGATTTTGCCGCCAGCAAAAATTACACATTAATTTAACGGAAGCAAACTTCTCGTGATATGCTTAAGGCGGTATGCTTATGATCGCATCCGTTAATTATGCCCCACATTTCGTAATCACCGACCGGCATCTTGACATGTGACCCTATGTAGACGCTAATTCCTTTGATGTTCTTATCGGTGAACGCAAAACAAATCCTCTTTGCGTCAGTTAGCCTCATCTCATAAAATTCAAAACAGAAAACATCCACCGATCTCTCGTAACAAGGCTTTAAATCACATGCTTAAAATTACAAAATTCGCCATTTCCCGTGCGTCAGATGTCATTAATTCAACGAGGTTTTGTCAAAATCGTACATAACACTATTTTTTGATTAATGTGCTAGTGCGTTCCCATCTGCTTAATTGTTTGCATTGAAAAGTTTTACACATTTTTTATAAATAGTCTTCAGTCCTTTTCTGTGTATAGTTTGGTTATCCGTATTTTCGTGTTTCTTAAGTGAATTGTTATTTCTGACAAACATAACCTTGCGTTAAAAACTTACTTTGAATTTCAATGTAGACAGAGGTTGTTCATTATTAGTGGGGAATTTTAATCGATGTGTATGAACCGGTTTCCCGCGGACTAGAAATTTCGCGTTATGCCACGCACACTTCATGATATATACCACCCACTGTAATGCATGGTCACAGCGATTAAATACACGTCTGGATGTGCCGGTCCACACAAGCACGCCAAAGGCACTTCGGCAGAACACCAGTTTATTGTCATAGGGGTTCGGTGCACATATAAAGCAACCGGTGCGGCCTTTCTCTCAATAAGAGGGGCAGCTAACTTATCCAGTCAGATACCGACCTACCATGCAAAGATCATTAGTAAATCCTGGTAGTTAAAATTGCGTCTGGCTGCTTAGATCAAGGAAACGCAGCGCAAAATTCACTGTCTATTGGTGTCTGCTTTCTCCTCCTCCTCCTCCTCCTCCTCCTCTTCCTCGTCCTTCTTCTTCTTCTTCTTCTTCTTCTTCTTCTTCTCCTCCACCCCCTCCCTCCTCCTCCCCTCTTCTTCTTCCTCCTCCTCCTCCTCCTCCTCCTCCCCTCCCTTCTCCTCCCCATCCTTCTTTTTCTTTTTCTTTTTCTTCTTCTACTTCTTCTTCTCCTTTTCCCAGTTTTGTTCTTCTATAGCGACAACTGTAAGCATAAGTCAACCCGACCGCGAACAGTCTCGGTGGAAACCCCGGTCCGGCGCGTCTAATAGCACACATGCGATTTCCATCTTGGATTAACGCCACAGCTTAGTTCTGTCGTGGGGGCACATACTTCCACAGCAAATCATTAAGTAGGAGTGCCCGACTAACTGATGATACCTATCACTCCACGGGGTGCCAATCGACCGCAGCACAGCCATTTTGTCAACAGGCTTTTGATACGTCTTAACAGTGACAGTCAACGTTGGCAAACCCATGTATATTTTCTGGTTTAAGACCAAGAGAATTAACTCATAAGTTGCAAACTCCTATGTTTTTGTTCTGCTCTTACAGTTAGAGTACGGGGGCCTTCATCCAGTGAAATTATTTGAGATCTGCGGAGTTATGGTTGATCTTTATTATGCGTCCTTACTGTTCCACCAGATGTCGTGCTGCGGTACCCTCCAGTTTGGAGAAAAATAATTAGGTCTAAAGAACGCTCCTTGATTTGCTGTGTCTCCAGAACTAAGAGTGAGCGAATCTGCGTTGTCTTGCGACGCCAGAATAAACCCACTACGAACACCTGCATAACAACAAGGAGTACTTGGCAAGAGAGGAAGGTCCGAAAAGGCGGAAGAAGCTCGTATCGTCATATTAATCCCGTCGTCTGTGAACCATAACTTGACCACAGATCAAGATTTGGAGTTTTTTGAGAATGACTGGTTTACTAAGAGTGATGCCGAATTCGGAGCACGATTGCGTGAAGACGATAAACAACCTCGAACTCGTCATTTCACGCCCCTTCGCCTTTTGTAGAAACGCTTTTCTATACTTAATGTGTATGTAGACAGTTCGCCTGAACATCGGAAGTTGCGTATGCCTTTGCATCAGGAATGCTAATGTAAGATGTTTTTTTTACTACTTTTACGTTAGTCTGATTGTCAAAATTGTGAGTTGGATTGAGCTTAGGGACGTCAGACATAATCAGTTTTAAATCTAAGCAAGATGTCATATCTAAAGACTCCTATATTTTCAAGATCAGTATAGACATTTTGGATCACATAGCCTAATCTAGTTTGTATTCTTACAGTTCGATCGCCGTCACCGGAGATGTCCACGGCTTAGGGAGCGCAGGGGGTAGTGGTTTGCGTGCGAGTTAGTTTGCAATGAAAGTAGACTAACACTGCGCCTACCGCACTCTCTCCTCACCCACCTGGGTCCGGTGTCAACACAGATCCAAGAAGAGCGGAGGTGAGGTTGGGTGCGGGTAGCTGTTGCGACGTGAACTTGCCTTTAAGTGTGCCGCCACACACTCTGATCCACGCACAAAGACCAGGATTTCACGCAACAAAAAGGGGTAGACGTTTCGGATGCCAGGCCAGTGGGAGTGTTATAAAGGTCGCATTTATCCGGAGCCATTACACTCTGACTCTCCATCCCGGGAAGCGGCCTTCAAGAACACGGATTTTAGCGAAAATTGGTAGTTTAAAAGCACCTCGGATTGTTTGTGTTGAGGAATATATGACGATAGAGACGACCTCACCTCCTCTTCCCTTTTCCGTGCACTAGTCGGTCACTCGAGTCCGTCAGTTAACTGACGCGGGAATTGAGCCCGGCGACTGGGCAGAGCTAAAGTCAACCCGTCTGCGCATGCTTCGCATGACAGGTTGACCGTCGTTGTGCTCCACAACAATGTGATGCAAACACGATGACTTGGGCGTTAATTAGTCTATAATGAATGCGGACTTGCACAGCGTCTACCTCACTCTCTCCTCCTCCCACCTGGGCCAGGTATCGAGAATGAATCAAGATGACCGGAGACGGGGGAGGGCGCGTGTGGATGGCACGGTCGAGTCCGCACCTTGGCGTTCCACTCCACGTACCCTGGTCCACACAACAAATGACCAGGTTTTTAAACTAACAACAAAAAGGGTGACTGGCACGGCCGAAGCCGCACCTAGGTGTGCTGTCACACCTGGCTCGAATCGCACGGAGTGAGAGTGCCGTAAAGGCCACATTAAGAAGGAGCCGTTGCAGCCTGACTCTCAGACCACCAGCCGGTCGGTCCACAAAAATACAACACTAGGTCGACCGTAAGGTTTAAGTTATCACCTCAATTGGCAGCCTTCCAAGCCACGGCTTTTAGAGCACTGTGACAGCTTAAAAGCGCGTCAGATTGTTTATAGTGAGAAGAATTCGCTGAGCCGTCGACCTCACTCTTCTCCACCATTCTCAGACCTCAGTCACTGTCCGAGCCGATCTGTTGATAGCCGCGGAGAATGGGCATGTCACACACACACGCACACACAAACGATCCGGCCACACCAAACACGCGTCAGAATGGCGGAGGGGCTACATAGGGGAGAGTCCAGGGAACGCAATTCCTACTTGTGTGGAAGGTGCTGGTCCCATGCTTGTGATGGATAATGAGGAGGAGTTCGTGCGTGATGAACGTGCTGATAAGGAGGTATGTGATGACAGAGGGTGACCGGAGGATTTCTACCGTAAGTTTTCCTGGATGCGCGTGTGGCCTACTAGGCCTATGCGGTGACTACATGCGTGTGGACAGTTGAGGCCGATGCGCCGGTTCCTGTGCGATCGATCAACACGGGATCGTCGAGGCCGGCGCGTGATGTATGTTGGTGGTTTGTGTCTTAATTGTGCAGGAAGAATGATGGCGAGATAAAGCGTCAACAAATACGCTATTTTCATCTGATGATGCTCATGCGTCGAAGTACCGTTTGCAGAAATGTGGTCGCATTGCTAGCATTTTTAAGCGCTTTTACATAAGCCTTTGAATGAAACGGCTAAAGCATTGACGTTTTTTGTCAGGAGGAGATATGCTTAATTTCGCCAACGCACGGTTTCATTTTAGAACGATCCTAGATATTTACTCACGTGGTTTTCGATTCCTGAGTTGCCTTTTTCTCAGACAGGTAATAAAGTTTCCAGAAAACGTAGTACAGTCAGCGTACAGCTAGAGGGACGGCAACTGGCTGACGGTCTGTCACTTGTGACATCTTGATTTGCCCTTCCCCCTGTTGCCTGGTCAAACTAACCGCTTTCGACTGACTGTTGTGAGATTTCATACCGACATAAAATAACTTTCACGCCTTCCCCCAGAATGCTCGCAGTAGTAGCAAGACCATGCACAGAGGTTCACATTCAAGAGAGTCAACATTCAATCAGATAGTAGTTAGCATTAACTCAAACGAAGACGAAAGCCCGAACGCTGTGTAGTGTGAGGAGAGGCTGATCAAGCTAGCTGGTTAAATACAAATTCTCCCTTTAATCCAAGCATCACGAAGAATCGAGGCCGACGACTATAAGAGCAGTTCATTTTTCCAGATATCACTACCTATTTTCGATCCTTGCATCCCCAGAATAAGCACGTTTTCGAGTTAAAGTTGTACCAACATTAACGATAGTCCCAACGTCCGAAATCCAGCAGTTCCAGTCTTAGTTTCGTTTTTGAAGCCTATGCGGTCAGTCAGCGCGAATTCTGCTGCGCAAAAACTGGGAAGGCGAGCCAGTGATGCAGCCTCCGTAAACGCGGATGTGGCAGCGACCAATGCAGCAGTGCCTCGGAAGGAGGTCCGACCTCCTGGCCACAACCCACCTCTCAATGTTATGAATTATCATTTGCGCCATATGTTGAATTTGATGCACACCAACCCGGACTGTCGTTATGCGCCCAACTCAAACAAGAATCTGGAGAAGGCGATGGGGTACATACCGACTCTGCCTGCCGGAATCGCTGAGGAGCCAGATCAACTGACTGAAGGTGAGCAGTAGCCCGCATTCTGTTAGTTGCCCAATCTCCATGCATTTATTTGTACAGCTTCCGAAAAAAATGCGTAACTGTATCCATAAGCGGCATGATAGCGGTATATATATGGTTTAAGGAGGAATCGATTGGCGCAATTACAGTTTGAAAATATGTCCACCTTCGAGTGAACTCCAAACTTTTTAGCCCGAGAAACGTGGGATCAGTGTTTTAGTGTTTTAGAACTCCAAACGTGCGATTAGGATGCACTGCACTCCAAAAGCCACTCCCACGGTTTTCCGAACGGCGAAAAGACGTTGCTACCGGTAACGGAGAATTGTAATTCCGAGTAAAACCGGACGCTTTTGGCAACAGCCGCGGCAACTGTCCAAGACGAATCTTTATTTTCATAATGTTAGGGACTAATTCAAGACTTTACTGTAGTTTATTAAGGAATCAGATACCCTGGCGTTCAGGCCGTTTATTATCTACCTTGAAATAAACTAACTTAAAATTAAACACAATTGAGGAAAACGGCTGATATCAGCATACGTGTTTCTGCGCTATTTGACCTCACCAGGCAGCTGCATTCCAATCGCAAGCTCTAAATAGCTGGGATTTACATCCGGATTAGTTGGACATCGAACACTTTAGATAAAAGCTTTCAGAAACTGAGACATCTGTCCCGGTTATTAAGTCTTAACATGAACCCAAAGATAACAGCTGTCGTCGACGCTACATAATTGTTCAAAACGTGGAACCGGGACAAGGGACTCTAGAACGGCTACTTCTGACCTTTGTACACATCATATAAACTTGCTTTGCCCTGTCGACATGAATTTGGAATTCTTTAGTCCGAGGGAATTTACTCAGGACGACACATCGGGAGAGAAAAGTTTGAAAGCCGAGACACAAATTTGCAACACTGGATATCCTGTCAATAAAATTATTTTTACAAATTTTTTGGCCCACTAGTGCGTAATGAAAACTCCGCAGTAGTTAAAGGAGTTATCTGAAGGTTTTTTATTGAGGTCTGATGGACCGCTTCAAAGGGAAGCTTTCCGAGACGAGGACGTTGCAACGATATGTGATGATAATCAGGGAACTTAATAGAGGACCATACGAACGCCTGAGCACAGAAACACAGGCACACGAACAGACCCTGGGGTAGACAGCTCAACCATTTCGAATGGTGGTGTCCACCATGTGTCTCATAGCGTTGTGGACTCAGAGAAGCTGAGTTGAGTTTGGAGTAATCTACAATGGTAACCGACTTGCGCTGCATCTACCGCACTCTCTCCGTCCTCGCCCACCTAGGCCGAGCGTCATAACAGTGGCAAGTGGACCAAAACGGGGATCGGGTGCAGTGGCTGATAAAATTAAACAGCTCGTACGCGCCTGTTACACCGCCCCCCCCCCTAGGTCCGCACTTGATCAACCAGGCTTTAGTCAAAACAAAGCGGTGACTCGAATCCCAACTGAGTGAGAGTGGTATACTGATCACATTCTGACGAAGCCAGTGTAGCCTGACACGCCGTCTTCAGAGGAGGACCGAGTTATTCCGTCAGTTGGTAGACGACCACGTCACGGATTTTAGCACACCGTGATAGTTTGAAGGCGTGTCAAATTGCTCGTAGAGACTAATATGCGTAAATGTCATGGGAACTCCATCCTCAGAGTCGTCCTCACTTTGTCCTCATTCTTCTAGACACTAGCACACTGTCCACTGTCTGTCAGCCATCTGGTTATGGGATTGGGCGCGGCGGTCCGCGTGACGTGCAGTTCGTCGTCTAAGGCGTGTTCTACTCGTGTACGACAGTAGTTATGGGCTCATGGGACCCAATGCGGACATTAGGCAACCTGACCCCCATTTCGGTTGAGTGCATCTGCTGTTCAGCCCCTTTCATAGCTGAATTTTCAGGAGTTGACACAATCACGCAGCAAGTCGACTAACCATGCCCGAGCGCAGGCGCACCTAAGATGAGGAAGACCGGTTTCGCAAGCATTTCTGATGATGCAGGACATATCAGCGGGTCCACAGGTGTACAATGTGCGATTTAATTTTCCTGATCCGTTTTTTTTTCTTTTGACGGAAATATGTGTACGGGCAGAGCTGGACCATTCAGGCCTAACTTTGGAGTTTTAATGCACAATTGTGCGTCGCGCGTTTATTATGACAGAAATGATGGCCCTCAGAGTAAGCGTTTATATAGATTTCGGGGCTGAGTCTGAGTAGTTATATCTTGAGGTTTTGGTTTTCATATCGAACGGTATGTACAGAGCAGACTTGAATCTCCACTCACACACGTGCATACACTTCGAGTCCCCAAATGTCATCAAACCTTTGCAGTACAGTCGTCAGTCCTGTGACAGAACCAAACTCCCTAACCACGACCTTTGGAACTGCATTCTGGGTTGCGATTCCAGTATTTTCATTGGGCGACAGTAGACGAGCCGTCCTTCTAGGTCATAGCTGTCCGGAAGATTATAACCCCATTCTTTTGAACAGCTGACGACCCTTTGGATTAATGCCTGAACTAGGTGATCCATTGCATTGGGGTTGACCTGCGGCTAGATTCTAGACCTAACAATGCGAAAGCAGAGGCGAGATCCGCCATTTAAGGTCCCTTAAGACGTCGGCTAACACAACTGTACCGGTGAAAGACAAGACACTGGTGCAGAACACGCAAGAACAGCACAAAGTGACCCAGATCGACGTACAAACTCGAGTTGGAGTCACAGTGAAAAATTACGTGGGTCAGATGTGGTTATGTAGTCGCGCCTGAGGTAAAAAAACCCAGCCACCTGTGATAGAGAACCGGTGGTAATAGGGGTTTTTACAGATGGGGCCGGAGAACGCACAAACGACGAGGTAAAGTAGTTGCGTGCAAAGGAAAAGCTATTGGGAGCGCACGGTTTACTTTGAGTGGTTGAGAAATAATTGCCCTAACCCCTAACTCTAACCCCTAAGTTAAACCCCTTAACCTTGCCCCTAAGCCTAACTCAAACAGTATTATGTTCATGCGGTGCGGCTACGTAGTCAAATCTTACCATTACCCGAGAAATGTCAGTCGACTCTATTAACTGTATCACCAACTAGGAGGGATTATCTAAATGGGGTTGCAGTACTAAGTATTATGCTGCGTAATCCCAAGACATTTCACTTCCATCAGGATGCCTGGTTTTTTTCGGTAGCCTGCAATAACCGCAATCATTAAAAGTGTACTGCACAATGAACATGATTTTTATATTTATTTTTGAAGTCCTTATGAATTAAAATAAATTTTACAGACAATATGCATACGAATATGTTTTTTTACTCATTTGCTAGCATATCCAATCTCCGTCAAGCTTTACACCTTAGAAAGGGTATATTTAAGTTCAAAACATTTTCCGGTTTCCGAATACCTTTCGGCGGATCAGCCGTTACCTTGCTTTGGGGTTTACATTATCCAAGGTGTATGCTATCCATATAAGGACAATAATATATGCTTCAAAAGCATTAAAAATACCATTTAGGAGTACTAAAATTTTGCAACATATATGGACTATGTTGCATACTTCATAATAAGTAATAATACTCCACATCCCTAGAACTTTCATAATTGAAACCTTTATTAAAATCAGCACCTCCTTTGACCATAAAGTTTGAGAGGGAAGCGATTTTTTTATCAAACAAATATAAGGAGAATAGTTTTGATTGTATTTTTAAACAGATATTTAAATTTATAAAAGCTTCGAAAATAAACAGAAAAATGCATTAAAAACTGGCATTCTGGGGTGAATAGAATATCCTGAAATTACATGTGTAATAATCGATATTAGAACCCCACTTGGGGAATCCTTTCTTATCAAAAAGATATCTCATGATTTCAGTCAACATTTCATAAGACTTGCTGCTGATTGTGCGTCAAAAGGTCAGAATTTAAGCCTTTCCCAGCACCCGAAGGACCAAATCACTTATCTGGACAGGATTACGGTGTTGCTAGTAAGGAGAAAACGGGACGAAGTGCGTTATTTACAAGATGACATTGCCAATCTTAAAACACTGTTGAAAGTCTGCAAATATTTGTGCTCAGTACTCTCGCACGGTTGCCCCACTGCCTTACCTTGTAAGTGCATCTGTAGGTGCCTTTTGCTTGGTGGCGAAGCCCACCCTCTAGCGGAGGAAGTGCTTCATCCCAAAATAGGCACGTCTCACATGACGGGTAAAACGGAGGAAGAAACTTTTCGTACAGCGGAAGGGCGTGTCCACGGCCGGGACTAAGAGGAAGAGCCGGAAGCAGTCAGCGCCCCCAACTCACGTCACGTAGACTGCGAAGACTTCCGTCGGTTTCCGCAGTGTCCACTGCACTACCGGCAGAGTTGAACGGAAGTCTGTCCTCATTAGGACTCCCTGAATTTAAAAGATCTTTCAAAGCTACTTTATCTGATGACTTGAAAAAATGTCCTCGTCCTGTGCGAAGATACGAAAGTTGTGGTTTTGACTAGATGGTAGAATGCAGAGGCCTCATCAAAGGGTATAACCGCGGGACCCATGGACTGCCTAGTGAATTTCTGGAAACGAATCAACGCCTCAGTTTGGTACAGAAAACCAACGACAAAGGCGGTTGTCTTTGAGTTTCAAATAAATTTCCTGGCCTTCCTATGTTGTTTTAATGTGGTCAGAATAAAGGCGCGGGAGTGAAAGGCTTACAGTTAATTTGATTTTATGTGCAATTTTTGCCTACTGCAACGGATCACAAGAGAGTCGTACTGCATCAACACCCTAACCGAATTCGGGTACGGCGAGTGTTATTTGGGCTGCACGTGGTAACAAATGTCGTATATGGATAGGGTGTAGCAGCCCGCCCAGGAGCGGGCTCAGGCCGCGCCAGCCACTTGGGTCTAACCCTTACATCAGTTGGCCGAACGACTCGGACATCATACCGGCACCTGAGAAAGAAAAGATATAGTGAGGACGACTCTGTTGACGGAGTCCCTCGCGGCACTTAGGGCATATTCCTCACTATAAACAATCTGACGCACTTTAAACCCGTAATCGTGTCTACTCCTGAAAATTCAGCAATGAAACGGGCTGAACAGCAGATGTGCTTCAATTGAAATGGGGATCCGGCTGCCTAATGTCAGCACTGAGCCCCACGAACCCGTAACTGCTGTCATACACGAGTGGACCACGCCGCAAACGACGAAATGCTCGTCGCGCCGACCGCAGCGTCCAGTCGTAAAATCGGATGGTTGACCGACACTGGACAGTGTGCTGGTGCCTTGGAGAAGGAGGACAGAATGAGGTCGACTCTGGGGATGGAGTTCCCACGAAAGTTAGCGCATATTACTCTCTATGAGCAATTTGACACGCCTTCAAACTATCACGGTGGGCCAAAGTCTGTGGCGTGGTCGTCTACCAACTGACGGAATAACTCGGTCCTCCTCTGAAGACGGCGTGTCAGGCTGCACTGGCTTCGTCAGAATGTGATCAGTATACCACTCTCACTCAGTTGGGATTCGAGTCACCGCTTTGTTTTGACTAAAGCCTGGTTCATCATGTGCGGACCTAGGGGGGGGGGGGTGTAACAGGCGCGTACGAGCTGTTTAATTTTATCAGCCACTGCACCCGATCCCCGTTTTCGTCCTCTTGCCACTGTTATGACGCCCGGACTAGGCGGTTACCATTGTAGATTACTCCAAACTAAATTCAGCGTCTCTGAGTCCACAACGCTATGGGACACATGCTGGACACCCCAGGGTCTGTTCGTGGGCCTGTGTTTCTCTGCTCAGGCGTGCATATGGTCCTCTTTTAAGTCCCCTGATTACCATCACATATCGTTGCAACGTCCTCGTCTCGGAAAGCTTCCCTTTGAAGCGGTCCATCAGATCTCAATAAAAAACCTTCAGGTAACTCTGAAGACGGCGAGTCAGGCTGCAATGACTCCGTCGTAATGTGACCGGTATGGCATTCCCACTCAGTTGGGATCCGAGCCAGACCCTTGTTTAGGCGAAAGCCTGGTCCATCGTGTGCGGACCAGGGGAGGGGTGTAACAGGCGCCAACGAGCTGTTTAGCTTTGTCAGTCACTGCATCCAATTCCAGTTTTGGTCTTCTTGCCACTTTTCTGACGCCTGACCCAGGTGGGGGGGGAAGGAGAGAGTTCGGTATATTTAGCGCAAGTATGCTATCAGTATAGACTATTTTATGCGCAAGTCAGCGTCATCCTCCGAAATGATCGAACTGTATACCCCAGAGGGGGGGGGGGTGTTTGTGTGCCTGTGTTTCTGTGCTCAGTCGTGCGTATGATACCCTTTCAAGTCCCCGGGTTATTATCACTTATTGTTTCAACGTCTTCGCCTCGGAAAGCTCCCTTTTGAATCGGTCCTTCAGATCCCAATAAAAAACCTTCAGGCAACTCCTTTAACTACTGAAGAGTTTTCCTTCACGCACTAGTGGGTCAACATTTGTAAAAATAATTTAATTGTGTAGGATATCCGGTGTTTCAAATTTGTGTCATGTGTGTCAACACTTGGAAACTTGGCCTTTAAACGTTTCTCTCCCGATATGTCGTCCTGAGTTAATTTTCTCGGATTGAAGAATTCCAAATTAATGCCGACAGGACAAAAGTAAGTCGAATTTATGTAGAATCCTTGAGGCCAGATAAGATTATCTGATGAGCACCAAGGGCAAGAATAGCCGTTCCAGTGTCCCATGTATCGGTTTCAGGTTTTTGACAATTTTGCAGGTCTACAAGAGCCGTAATCTTTGCGCTTATCCTAAGACTTAATATCCAAGATGAATTTCTGAATTCCTGAAACCTTTTGTCTAAAGTTTTTGAGGTCCAGCTAATCTGGTTGAAAATCCCTGCTATTTATAGCCTGCGATTGGAAAATAGCTGTCTAGTGAAATCGAATGGCGTGGAAGCACGTATGCTGATATCCGTCGTTTTATTAGCAGTGTTTAATTGTAAAAATTAATCTCCAGAATCTTCATATTTCTGACGAAAACTGCCATATCCGACTGAAGTCCAGACCTGCTTTAGCCCAACTTTGAAAACGACACTGCGATTCGTGGTCAAGGAGATGATTGAGCAAATATTTCCTCGTAAGACATCTGTGGCGAATAGGTATTCATCGTTATTCTGCAGGCTGAACTCACATCAGCGTCTGAGATGGAGTCTGGGAAAAATTCTATGAAACTCTTTCAACCTGAAGACGGCAGTGAGATAATAGACGTTTCTACAAACAGCGAATTCGTCTAGATTTTGCCCACTTTGGGCGTAAATTTGGAATGCAATATAGCTCATGAGCACATTTACTCTTTTAAAGATCTCTAAAACGCAACACAAACAAATTTAGGACACTGTTTCTAGTCCACGCCAAGGAGATTTCGGCTTGTTTCTCGTCTTCCGTTTTGCGACAAGGATTCCACAGCCCCAGAGATATAGGGCGTGTCTAGTGGGCGTGGCTGATTTTAAACTTGCCGGAAAGAATGTCTTGAATAAAAAATTTAATATATCCGCTGTGGTCGTTCTTACCGAAGCATGCGACCAGAGAATGTTGCGTCCTCTGTACAGAAGCGCGGCTTCCTGAATTTTGCATTCAGGCATATTTGCTACTGGATGAGTGAGGGAATAGGCGTAACTTGACTTCTTATGCAGATCGCTCGTATATTTCAGTCACAACAGGTTCCGTAACCAGGAAGGGGGAAATTAGTTAGCCGAAAGGTCTTCTTTCTAGGAAACATTTCCCTTAAGAGGAAGTTAGGTTCATCGTCTTCCTGTAGCATTGTTGGCAGTTTTATTCATAGGCAGGCGCGAAAATAATTACCTCCCCCTACTACGGATCACCATTTGCTAGATTTCAGAAAGGGAGGGACTAGGATTAGGGTGTTGGGGTCGGGCATAGTTCTAGCGTTGGAAAGGGCGGTTAGATCAGTTCTGGGTTGGGGCGAGGGGGGGTTAGGCTTAGTGCCGGGGATAGGGTTAAAGTAAGACCAGAGAAACAGGCAATCCCCAAACTTTTGTGTTTGGCCACCCGTAATAGGTGGTACTTATTCCGTGTCTAATTTACTCATAAATGTAGTTCTTTTCATGTGAAAAAGATTCCTGTTTTATACTTCGAATTCTCAGCCTGCAAGTTTTTTTTGATTTGACGCTGGAACTTGCATCTGCATATGTGCATTTTCATTCATAGACAGACTGGGAATTTCACCAAAAACTCTGGAAAGAATTACCTAGAGCGAACATTTGTTCCTCTACTTTTAAACCACTGGCACACAGCTTTCAGTGTGCATTCAAATGAAACAGTTTGCTTGCATGAATTTGCATCACTAACCAGCACGTAACCTTTCGTTCAGGATGGGTTGTCCACGATAATACGTTGGCTGTGGGTTGAAGTTGGTTCCGATGGAAAAGTATACTTGAACAAAAGCGCATTTTGGTTTCTGAAAAAGGTGTGACCCAAAGTAGATTCGAATGCGCTCGAATAGATGTGCTGATGTTGTTTTCAGACTTCGCAATGCAGCCCAAACTGCAGTAGTCTACGATATCGAGGAGTGGTTTTAGGTACACTCCTTTATGCTCTCATGCGTTCTGCAGTAGGCAACCATTTGCCGTACTCATTTAAATGGCTTTACACGGGAGCAGTGACCAGTCTAGAAGACATAGGATGCGTTTATTTTTAACTCTAACCATACCGTGGTAGAGGAGCGCTCAACAACCGTTCTTACGGAACTATTTTATTCCGTTTTGCCTTACTGGCTCTCTCTCGAGCCCAACCGGCAGCCGCGCAGCGGCGCACGATATGCGCAGAATGTTATTACCGACAAAGACATGGGAGACTGGAATGGCCATTTCCGGCTTATGAGCTGTCGTCAGCCAGTCATACCAAACCCCGAGGTGTGGAGCACCAGAGGCTCAAACTCGCGACCTGTTTGTTAGAAGTCCACGCCTCTAACCACTGAGCCACGAGCCCGTTGCCCTGTCGGTAGCGATCGGGAATATACATTGGTGGAGGGACGCTTACCGATCGTTCCTACGGAATTCAATGGTTAGAGGCGTTGGTATACTAACTAAGAGGTCGCAGGATCGAGGCCCAGGTGTTCCACACTTCGGGGTTGGGTATGACTGGCTGACGACAGCCAATAAACTAGAAATGCCCATTCCAGACTCCCTTTTCTTTGTCGGTAATAACATTCTGTCTAACCATTCCCATGACTACTAGCGGGGGGCACGCTAACAAACAGTTTTAAGAGAACATAGTCCTCCGCAAAGTGTCAGTTTGTTTTCAAAAATGAAAATGAATTAGTTTGAGAAAACTGCAAGCGGGAGGGCTGATACTGTCCATAAGTGCAAAAATTGGAACATTTATAACGGAAGGAAATTAAAAGGTACGTCCAAAATGACACATGTTTTCCGGTAATCACATTTGTACATGCACAAAAAGGAAACAAAACTATGTGCGGCAGGTAGAAAAACAAGATTTCTAATTATGAGTGACGCGAAAGCTAACGTTTGCTTGTTGCTGCGTAGTAATTATCACGGGTCAATGCTTAACGTTAAATAATTCCTCTATCTCATTATGCGCTAAAACTCTGGGCTCCTACTTCCTTCGTCAACTGTCTTTTATGGAGGGTTATTTGAGGACCAAAAAACGGGGCTCTACTTGAGAGAAAGAGCTGCAATTTCAGAAGAAGCCATCAAACATAACCTTGGAATGTTTGACAGAGTTTAGGACTGCTATACCTTTTTACTGAAAACTTAACGCCTAACGTAATAAATACTTGATGTTTTGGCTTGGTCAGCCGTGGATTTACTCAACTCATAGTTTATAAGCATACTGATTCTATAAATAGGTGATCTCAGGTTACACAACCGGAAGTATTCTTAGGTTTGAAACAAAACAACCACAAAGCAGAAGACTAAGCGGAACAGCGAAGACAACGTAGTTGTCCTAGTCAGGCTGTCAAATGCCATTTGTCCATTGCCCTAACGGCTTTCCGCGAATTGCCGACCGGGGACGTTGAACGCGATCAAATTATCAGCATTTTCGACAAGGTTGCGAGGTGGTGGCGTTTGGTACTCGGTTCAGTCCGTAGAGCCCAGCCAAACGCTTTATTATAGATGGATAAGAGAGCTGTAAGTGGGTGACTGAGAGAAAATTCCAGTGAAATTCAAAAAAAAGATTGGTTTCAAAAAGGAAACTCGCCACCAGAGGCTTTCTGGCAAATTTCAATAATTCATTTGACCCACATGCGGGTAACTTAATCTAGATTTTATGGAGTCCACGTGTCCCAGCCGGTGCCTTATAGCCCAGGCGGCTAGAGCATTTGCTGTACTTAAGCCTTGTCTTTGATTTAGTGCGTTCGAATCTCACCGAGGTCGTCAAATTTACAAAATCAGGTCAAGGGGGATAAAAGTTAATTGTGTGTTCAAATAACTTTACCCAAATGAGTCCCGTAGTTGGTGTTTTGATCGATTAAAATAATTTATTTGATCGTTGACTGTAATCATGTCTTGCGCTTGCTGTCGTGGGTTCGAATCCGACCGACGTCGCCGAGTTTTTTTACGTGAGGGTCAAACGAATTATCCAAATCTGTCAAGCATGTAGGCAAACTAAACAGCCTTATAGTCATCTGGTAGATCTCACAAGGATCGTTTAAAAAACTCCGTGATCGTATCGGAATTGTTGGTTTCCGCACGTTGCAGTAGGCTATGCATGTAACTCGACGCAGATGTGATAAGGTTCACAGATCTTGTCGGACAGTGCTGTCGTTGGTTAGAAACGTTTTTCGTTTAGATACCTAGTAGGTAGTTTTTCCAATTTAAAATTATTGAATTCTGTCTATTG
The DNA here is from genome assembly GCA_902702965.1 of Spirometra erinaceieuropaei. Classification (NCBI taxonomy): domain Eukaryota; kingdom Metazoa; phylum Platyhelminthes; class Cestoda; order Diphyllobothriidea; family Diphyllobothriidae; genus Spirometra; species Spirometra erinaceieuropaei. Next base: position 609,701 of record CACRXP010000147.1, read on the forward strand.
ATTAATTTTAGCTTTGATGTAGTTTTTTGAGGCGCAAATATTGCCCCCATCGAAACATCTTTACATTCATTCAGAAAAAGATGACAATGTGAGGCTTAAAATGCGCTGTGTGTGCGTTGAAATGCAAGTTCAATATTGTTAGTAAATGAAACGAATATGAAGGCGCCTGAAGAGTTCAGAATGAGGACGAAATTGTTGAATAATTCCAAGACGTAGGCCGCCTTATTCCCGAAAGTTCCCATCATATAGTTCAGTCATTTCTGGTCGGTAAATACTGATTCTATTTGTCTTGACACCAAGAATTACAGAAAGTGGCCAATCTCTGCAGCGACATCGCTTCGCGTTTGCAAGATCATATGCCACTTGCCTTAAAATTGAAATGTACTGACGCGCTTCGTGATAAGCGGCAAAAAAGCAGTCAGACGATGGCAGTTTCTAAAATTCCTCATGCTATGCGCCGGGAACGTTTGACCCTACTGCCGTGGGGACCCCGACGGGTCTTTAATAAAATTATTATTATTACTAAAAGAGTTGTTATTCCAGCGTGAACGTATTTAGGTAAGATGACACGCGCGAATTTTGGGCAACCTGGACGACATCACCTAATGCAACTCATTGAATAAAGACCTAGGCATAACCATCCGATTTAGTTTTTTTTACATTGAACCCTACTGGGAAGTGTGACAGCGCAACATTCTATTTAAAGCACTATAACTATATATTTATTTGGGAAATATGAAGGGCTCACGTATCAGTAGAACTAATTAGCGCTTTGTGCAAAAGACCTATCAGAATTTTGCACAAACGAGCGATTTAGTTGGTTCTCATTCCCTTCCTGAACAACAAAGTTTCTGCACTGACAATTGCAACCCATACCAGAAATTTGCCATAATTATGCAGTTTCTTACTCTTTGTTCTGTTTACCCGAAGAAAGTCAGAACGAACCTGTCTTTACGGAACAGGCACTGGCAATATGTCGAAGACTACGACTGCATTCGGCGCCTCCGAGCCGACCGTTTCTAGTCACTGACACAAGAACGACTAGCCTCGACTCCACGCCGATGGAGGGAGATAAGCAGATGCAGTCTGGGAGTAACATCACTATCACAGAAACAGAAAACGGTGGCGGAAGTCACTTGGATAAGTGTGAGGACTTTCGTCTTCCGATCTTCTTCAATGGCCCTCTATCCGGAGCGTTGAAGTTGATTGAAAGGGGAACGAATTGTGCTGTGCGTAACATTAACGTCTCAAATTATTTTTTTCCGTTTTTTAATGAAGAATACGGATGGGACAACAGATTTGACCCGGTGCGCGATAGCGCCTCCTTTAAAAACAAAATTATTCATTACAGGGAAGCCGGGAAGTCTCCAAATGCCCATGAAAATCAGCAAAACAGGGCGTAAACGCAGAGTTATTTGGACTGCGCAGCAAGGTTGTTTTCCAAAAGCAAATAACAGAGTACGGGTTCTCAATCATTCATCAAGCACTAGACAATTGATTTGGGTTTACCGATTCATCGAGAAATTGGGTCAGTCGCACTTTCTAGACGAATTTTGAAGAACAGAAGCTTGTCGCGTGCATCATGTAATGAGCAGATTTTAGTAAAGACACTATTAAGTATTAACAAGTATGATAATATATTTGCACGCAAGAAGTGCACTTTAAGAGAGGCCTCTGGGGATGAGTTTTAATTCAAGTCAGATATGACCTGCTTGTAGTCTATAAACATTAATTTTCTTAAAAGGTACTCGTGATATATGCGAATTAAGGGCTTATTAAACACACACACGTCCGAGGAAATAGTGGGCGTTAATAATTATCTTTCCGGATGTGCCTTGAATTTATGTGCTGTCTTTAAAACAGCAGAAAGAATAGAGAATTCAACCTTTCAACGGCTGGTTTGAACTTTATCAATTCCTACAAAAGCAAATGTCTATTTATGCCACTAATAACCTCGTGTTCGAACGAAGTCATACGTAATCACTTGTCCATGCCGTGCCAAGGTTTCCAAAACTTATATATGACCTAATATAAAATAAGAAAAAGCAAAAGTCTTCCGATACTTTTCCTCTATTTGCGACAAACGTATGTAGCCGAATCTGTTGATAACAAAATATTTTGCGACTAATTACCAAGCATCTTTCGTCGGAGACAAAAGTTTTGCAGAAACCCCGCATGACAATCTTACAATAAGTACAGAATGCAAGGCTTAACTGATAAAAACACGTCGCATAAGTCGGCACAGCGACGCGTAAATGAGTGTCTGTATCAAAGGACTTGCGATTATTGGGGCCAGGACAAATTTACTACATGATCTACATGTTTTCAAATGTCACACTTACACCTCCGAATGTAGCCTGCCCCAAGTGCCGCAGTATCTGAGCTGTTTGTCTCAGAGCAAGCACTCGGGATGCCGTTTTCCAGCCAGTGGATTGTCCGATATCTAGGAGGTTTCAAGTGGATGAAAGGGCGGGCATTTTGTTTTTCCCCTTTAAAGCCATTTACCCAGACATCCAACTGACCAGGCTCGCCAAACACACCTGCATCTGGAATTAGATTTATCTCTGTAAACATAAACATGGTTGGCATGACATGCGTAAATCAATCACACTTAGTCCTCTTAACTGATATTGTTCGTGGAACAGCTAGAGTTGGATGTGACATCTCTGTTTCTGCCTATTGTGCATTCACAGCAGCCAAAAGGCTTTCTATTTCCTTTTTGTTTGAGCAGGTCTTTTTCATGGAAACACCTGCTTTTTATCTGCAGCGCTTTTCGGTTGAAGTAGTCTTGCAGGAGTCTTGCGCCGCGGAATGGCATCACTTTCTAAAACCTTAAATGGGCAATTCCTCGTCTATATTGGGATACGCAAAACACAATTGACACACTTGGGATGGTCAGGCACCTATGTGCTGTCTAAGACAAGGAGTCAAACCAATTCCTGAAGTCCGCCACAGAGTTTGTGCACAATCCCCCTTCCTTCGTAAATAAGCAGTTAACCTATTCGCTTTCTGTACAGTGGTCCAGTCAGCATTGGGCAGTCATGCCGCCCTAGAGACCAGATAATTTCGCTTTAAAGGTTATCATTGTCCATCCTGTTGCATGGATCTTCCGGTGAAAAATCAGCAGTTGAAGAAGAGGAAGCGGACATGTGGACCGTTTGTTTTCAAATGCATCTCTTTTAGGCAGAAAATTGCCCAAGAGGCTCACATAAAGTTCATTGACTTCTTATACACTGGGAATAAGCGAGTCATCTTATGCTAGCTTGACGCACCCCTAACTTCCATCAAGACTTCGTTAAAATGTTCCAATTTTAGGAACGTAGTGTACGCCTTATCATTCAAATGCTGTGAGACAAGTAAATTTGATGAAACGCCAGACACTCGGGAAAGTCCGCTACTTTTGGTGGTAAGAGTGTTTATTTCTGAAGAAGACTATCGGACTGATAAAAACTCATACAAGCAGAAAGCATTCATTATGTGCCGTTATCGGGTCGTTGAAACCCATAACTATCATTCTAGGCCTTACCTACCGTTTTGCCGCAGTTTTGTCGACCTGTTATGAGAAACAATAAATACGCTATCCTCTTCGCCAAAAACCCTTTCTGGGTGTGGTTTTTTAAATAATTAACATGGCCTGCGACCATAAAGTAGTTCTTAGGGTAAATCTTGCTTACCTTGCATATGCGGCAGACATAGCCACCGTAAAGCACTCAACGCGAATCAGAGATGGTCATTTGTCTGACAATTACTGGCAAAAAATTAAGTTTAACTGCACGAGTAGCTGATGGTGTTTTTTTCCTCCACTTAAGTGGCCGGTCATTATACTGCTTCTTTACAACACGCAAAGCCCTGGGAACTACGAATTCTTCAGGAATATCCTCTGCAAGTCAAGGTCACCGCCAAAAGCGGAGGCCCCTGAGCAGACGCAGACAGAACTAACTGCTGGTGACGTAAGCACGTTCACTGACTGCGAAACCAGACGGTACACGTGCCTGAATGAATTTATTCTCGAACGCGGTATAAAAATAATTCCATGGGATTGTACGCAGCTGAGGCACAGAATAATGCTGACCACGGCCTTTCGAGGTACTCGCCTACAGCAATGGCTCGAAACACTCAATGAGGTAATTCTCGATAAATCGTTATTTTCCCTATCGGCTTTTGTAAATCATGTTGTATCATTTATCATATCTATCATGAGACAAAAGATACAGACAAGTAGGCAATTATGCTGTAGCTAGGGTTTAGGGAGGGGAGGGGAGAGTGAAACACCACAATTCAAGTTGGCGCCAGGGCGAAGGTGGGTCCCAGAGTAGTTAATTACATGCGGGTGGCTGGCCTGGTGGCTTTGAGCCATGGCAACTGTGGGACCTGTATGGAGTTCTTCTGTGCGCATAGGACCGGTTCGCGTAGGCTGATCGTAGCCGCCTCTTCCGTAGCCAACATGCGCTACCCAAGTGGTGTTGGATAACCTGACGGGACCTTGTAGATAACTCTGAAGGCCTCTCTGGCGTCTATACGGTGGTCTGTATCTACTATGTGCGCGAGAATCGAGCTGTTTATGTTCCTTATTCGACCCTTTCCTAAACATACTGGAAGATGTTCCTTTATTCTTTTTGATAAACGCTGGCTCGTGCGACCAATACATTCTGCCCCACAGGAACAGACAAAGGAGTAAATTCACATAGAGGTGGTCTGAGCTGGTAGTTTGTCTTTGTCCTCTCCGCATAGGATGGGACTAGTGGAGAACAGTACACGAGTGTCATATCGGTTTGTTTATTATTGCTAGAGTTCCCGAGTGCTAGATGGCGCCTTCGTAATTACCTACTGAAATACAGGGTTTACCGCAAATGGAAGCACACAGCTCATTCTACGGAAACCCAAGGCGCAAGTGCAACATGATTCTGGGTTGAAAAACCTTTTGGAACCAAAAGACACCCTGATGTTGGGTATAAAATTTGAAAAAAATCATTGTTCGTTGCCAAACGAATTCAAAAAAGAATTATGTCTGCATTTATTTGGAGATATATTTGAGCTTATAAGGGCGTCAAAATCATCAAAAAGTCACACTGCGTAGGTTGTCCTTCCTATTAAATGTACTTTGTAAGCCGCCGATAAGGGGTGCACTCAGAAGTCGGGATCCCAAAGTAACAGAAATATCTTGGGGTTATATTGCGCTATGAGCAATATTACAACCCAATTTACGGTAGATGTACAAACTCATGAAATGCCGGTCGAAATTTTGAAATGCGTTTTTGACTCGAAAAGGTTATTTAATAATGGTGGTAACATTAATCACCATGCGGCATCGTCCTAAAATAAGAAGGTTGCTTAAGGATGTCAGCAAAAATTACACTCTAAGAAAAGGACTACTTACGTAATATGGCTTTTTTCATTGACTTACGCTGCCCTTGTAAAGTCAAACACAGTTCCTAGGGAATATGCATACAATTATTCGTTCTTTTACTCATTTCGAAGCAAATCACGTCTACTTCAAATTTTGTACTTGGAGAAAGCGCATGATTAGGCTTTAAGAAGGTTTATAATTGTGGGATTTTATAATACCATGAAATTCCCGCACATAAAACATCGTGTCTCTGCATTTACTAGTGTTGCTTATAAAGTTTACTGTAAGGCTCAAATCGACTGCGACATTTTATCAACCCCACATGATCTCTTAATAACGCACATAAATGTATGATTTGCTGTGCGCGGAGAATATACAGCTTGTAATTTGAAAAACTTGAATGCACGTGTAGCGGTACGTCAGGCTCAAAATTATTAGGCAGCTTGAAAGGCTTTTAAAACCGAATTGCTGCCTTCCTTCAAGTATAATATTTAAGGATAAAGCTAGCTTCAAAATGAGTAAAATAACGAATATTTTTATGTGTGTTTTCTACTATGTTTTGATTTACATGAGCATTTGAAAGCAATGAGGAAAAGTCACCACGTATGTAATCGTTTTTACAGATTGTAGTTTTTGCTGACTGCCGGAAAGAGGTTCGTTCGAAAGCATCCTGAAGTAACCTAATTTCTTGGGATTTTGCTGCACGATGATGAATATTACAACCTCGCCAAAGTGATATTTTGGAATGGGAGGTCATTTCAAAATTTTGGTTAATATTTCACGAGTTAGAACATTTACGGTAAGTATTCGACTCTAATCGAAAACATATGCAACGATCCCTATCGTCATTTGATGAGATATCCCACCATCTGTGACACTGTCTTAGCCATATTGGTGGTCGAATGCGCTGTTGATTATGGTGGTTGCTGGTGAGAAATACATAAATGACTGCAGAAAAAATATGGTGTGATCTTTCATGTAGCCATTTCGAGACCGCAGGATCGTGCCTAGTACTCGCCCTATAAGGCAAATTGGACGCACAGACCTACATGTCAGCCATTTAGTGCGACGGTGCCAATGCACCATACTCTGTTCAATCAGAGTTCGTATCACAAATGACATAATTTTCCCTGGTAAAGTTTTGCCGGACCTTCCTGACAGAATGATATTACCGACAAAGAGAAGGGAGACTGGAATGGCCATTTCTGGCTTATTCGTCGTCGTCAGCCAGTCATACCCAACCCCGAAAAACACCCGAGGCCCGAACTCTCGATCTGTTTGTTAGAAGTCCACGCCTCTAACCACTGAGCCACGAGCCCGTTGCCCTGTCGGTTTCAGTTTGAGATTTCCCCGGCTAATGACTAAAGGTCACGTAGGCCGCCAGTAGGTTCAGATGGTTGTTTGCTGACCGTCTACAGACAACCGTGTAAACTTCTCTCGACTGACAGCGTCAGCCCTGAAGTCAAACTCTGTTTAGGGGGCCTGACTGCGACATGAAACTGGACTGGGGGCATTGAAAAATGCAAGTGAGGCGTAAATGTACATCTATTGGCGTTCAACTCCAATTAGCGTCTGTTGACAATTATTGCAAATGGACCATGCATTACTACTATTTTATTAATAATAGCCATTGCATTTAACATAGAGAACAGAGTATCCTGCACTGGTGGCCGTGGGAAGGACGGCCAGCGGGACAGTGGTGTGCAGCAAACTGGACGGCACAAAGGTTGGTCTGCGCCAAACACTGCATTGGTTGGACGTGGTGACAAAAGCTCACTTTTGTGACTATGTGCTGCCCCAGGCCAGCGAAGTAAAAGCAAAGTGCATGGACGCCACCCTGTCTTCAGGCGAAGCTTCGATTCGCATTGTTTGTGGCGCTGGAGAAAGTTCCTGCTCCACTGCGGAGAAGACCAAGGGAGGAAGCCTGGCGGAAAGCGACAGCATAAAGACTGTGGTAAACTTTGCGTTCTTTGCAGTTTGTATAGTGTCCTCTAAAAACTTGCCGAAATTGATATGTTTACCTTAGTCCATGGATTCTAAAGGTTTTGGTTATGATGGAATCCGTTAGTCGGAAAGGTAGATCAACCAGTGTTGGTACTGTCACAGACTTGCCTTTATGTAGGATGCGCATTGGATAAAACTTCGCAATGAGATCTCTGGGCTTTTTGGAATGAAATTTTGGCAGAACCTTTCTCGATTTTTCAAATAAAAGTGCTAAACAGACGTTTATGGCCTGGATGACTGACGAATAGTGTAGTCGCTGCAAATGACAATATCCGTCGTGTAACCTCACGGAGTAGGTGCAACACTCGAGGCCTGTCCGTTAATAAGTTTATAGTAAGGTACATATATGCAGCATCTACCACATTCTCGCCTCCCTCACCCATCCTCTCGCTGGAAAGACAATTTCGAGGTAACCGGAGCTGGGTTTGTGACACAATGGCCGACAAATACAAAACTCATCAACGCGTGTCACATATGACCTGGCTGCCTTTAAGTGAAGAAGGATTCTGCAGGGGCAGTTCGGATCTGACGTACGTATGAGCGATTATCAGAGAGCATCATGGTTAATTTCCGGTAATTGACAAAATATTCATTCAGTCAAAATCAGTCTCTACGTCATGTGCATTTCTTCCGTAACGTTTCGAAAGATACATTTATATTTTCTGAGAAGCATGCTGCGCAGTCGGATAGGAGCTTACTGAACCGTGCTCATGGATTTTCATGGGCAATACGATTAGGAAATATACGCGTTAATACGAGATGACATTAGTACGTTTGATTCCACTGGTGCCGTCCCCACAGACATCATGAACATCATTCGTCTAGGGGCTAATTGTAGACGGTGGATAGAGTCACATTTTACCATATAAAGTAGAGTCCTCGAGAGCATAAAGTATTATCGTAAACGTTGATCATCAAGTGTCCTTTGTGGTTCGAGTTTGTAGACCTGAAGGTCATTGGCTACATGAGTGCTCACGCGGACGTCTGAAAAATTCTTACAGTCAAACAGCTTCTGGAAACAGACTTAATCCCTTGTTTTATGCAATACTGTTAAACAATCCCATGTCACGCAAACCAAATATGCGGAAAAATAGACAAAAAAAGAAATTTCGAAAAATTTCCACCACCGATATCGCGATTTTTGTGACTGAAATTTGCGAAAGTGGTTGGGAGGTGTTTAGTCAAAGACACCCACTGGTCAGTTTTCTAGTCTCATGCATGTGATCTTTGCCATCTAAAACCGTATTAAAAATTCGGCCAATACTCAGTGAATCTAGGCGACTACCATTCGTCTAGCGTCTGGATACTAAAAGAGACCGATAAAGTAGACTTTTCCGGCTGCTTCCATTAACCAATCACAGTCATGATAGATATCTCTGACAGAAAATCAGGGATGCCCAATTGGAGTTTACAGGTGGTTTGCAGATTGGGTCTAACCGGTGGATCAACAGGTACCTCTGCAAAAGGTTTCACTCTGCGACGCCCCATGTCAGTGTCCGTGGGAGTAGATCACGTATTTCTTTCCGTAGATCTATTTCTTCTTCTAAAACAAAAGAAGAGGGGAACACCATTTTACAGCTGGGCAGAGTCACAAAGTGGTATTAAGTGCCTCTGACTAAATTCGAGATTTCCCCAGTGCCACCCGTCGTATTTGAAGTCATGAGATGCGCATGGCTCAGCGTTAACTTTCTTCTCCGCTGTCACACCGTTAACACCGATGTAAAATTACCCGGAGGTTTTGCATGCGGTAACTGTTATTGAGGAGACACACGAGGGAACATTGCCATATTATAACTCTGAGTTATGGGGTTGCATCTAAACACTTGTACAGAAAAGGTTCTCGATAACGACAAGACAGACTGAGGTGGCAATGTCTAGTTTATTAACCGTTTGGTCGGTCTTGGATTCGCTCGCCGATTTCTAAATCATTGAACGATCAGTAGTCCACTGTTCTATCGTTAACCCACAGGGCCGTTGCCCCGTCGGTTGCGATTTAGAATATTCCAGATCAGACTACGAAACATGTTCTTTTGCATCTTGTATCTCACTTTAAAACATTTTCACAGAGTCGCATAGCAACCAATCAGGACACCGGAAAGCCGAACGAGATGAGCGTGTTCTGTATCGCGGTCGGTAAACGTCCGTAACACAATATTGAATATCTAAGCTACTGCCTGCGACTGGTACACAAAAATCCGTCGTATGCATCTACTCCGGCCGTTATTTTTGTCAGGAAAATAAACAGTCTGTTTCTTTCATGCTTCTTCTCCAAAAAATCGCAAAACCAACCCAAAACCTCCTGCATATCCCCTAGGTGGTCTTCGAGGAGTTTGTCAAGCAGGATAGAAAGCCCCCAAGAAGCCGCGCCAATCTGGTGCAAAACAGTGAGCAACTGTTCCATTGTTTCGTCTCATACACATCGCTTTTTCTGTCTACGCATTACTGATGCTCTCTTTCTCCTCCTCCCTCTGTTGGCGTGAGGCTTTGCCAAAATCAGTCGACAAAAAAGCCTCCTCAGTGAGCAAGAAAAGATTAACCTGCAGTCGCAGAGGGAACGACCTGTCCAAAAGACCCTGCCCGTCGCCACTTGCCTGTCGAAAGGCGCCGTTGCGGACGCGGCTACGGTGACCATACCTGATCTACAACCCTCGGATTGGCTGGGCGCAGAGCAACTCACTGAATTTATGACAGGATTTTCGGACAGGTTCACCAGTGGACTTCCAATTTCTCCAGTCTTTCTTCTTGCCCGCTTCTCGACGGCCGTCGCTAAATGCCTAAATCCCATTTCTGGGGAGGTGAGGTTCCAGTTTCACAGCGCAATATTTTATTTGTCTCTTCGCCAAGGTGGAGGCGTCAGGTGCATTCAAAGACTGAAGATGTTTTGACTGCTCTGACTCGTTAATATCGAATGCCTGTTGGACACGGGAATAAGAGTTCCCAGTACTACGGGTGCGCTTGTGCTAAATTCCGGGGTGTAACCAATCCCATGTCCTTACCTTGAAACTAACCTTAACCATGATATCAAATTTCCTAGACGCAACTCAGACCCAAAACTTAGGCCCCTTAACCCAAACCCTAGACACAGCCCTCTCGCTGCTCACCCTTACACTTTCCTCCCCCCAACCCTAACTGCGACCTGAATCTGAACTCTCTTGCACCTAAATCTGACCATAGCACTAATCCCAACCCCAATTATGACCTTTATAGTCCTAACTTTATCGGCAACTCTAATCCTATCCTTCCTCTGGAATTTAGCGTAAAGCCACCGGTAATAGAGGGAGGGGGGGCACTTAGAACCGCGTCTTGCTGGAATTCGATGTTAGGAAGATACGCACTGTATTTGAAAATTATTATTCTGAGACAGTCCAAAAGTGCAGCAGAAAAAAAACAGGGCATGCTTTTTCTTCTTCAGTTTTTCGATATGCAACAAACGTTTTGTGGTGTCCGTTTGGCTACTTCATTCTGTCATGAGCCAGGGGAGACGAGGGCGATGCATACGTGTTTAAGGAGAATATCTGCGTAAAGTCTCTGTTATTTAAGTGATTATTTTTGTTCAAAACGCAATTTTGTTGACATTATTCTTTAACGCGGAAAACGCCCAGGTTTCTCCGCAATCGAACACAAATACAAACATAGGTCAGATGTGGTTATGTAGCCCCACCTGAAGTAAACAAACTCTAGCCACCTACAATACGAGACCGGTGATAATGGGGGGTTTTATAGGTGGGGTCGGGGGACGCACAGTCGATGAGGTAGAGTAGTTGTATGCAGAAGAAAAGTTATTGGGAATGCGCGGCTGCACTTTAAGTGGTTGAGGAATAGTTGCCCAAACCTCTAACACCTTACTATAACCCCTAACTTCAACCCAACAGTATTGTGTCTACCAGGTGGGGCTTCATAATTATATTCTACCCGAATATTTATGTACTAAAGAGGCATTTTTTGGTTTTTTATAGAGAGAAGGCAATTAAACGTCATGCGTTTTTAGATTACTGTTGGCAATAGTGCTTTACTAGCATTCGTATCTTAAAAAAACAAAAAAACATAAAATCGCTGCCTAAATCACGAATCCGAAAAGGGATTTGACCACCAAAATAGTCATGGGAGTTGCATGCAGTGTCCATTAAGATCGTAGTTTCATTGTCTGAGGTTCCACAGATGTTTTGTTGAATAGCAATCAAAAGACATCGATATTGCATAATGGTTGCGTTTTGATGGATAGAGGTGATAAAGTAAGGGACCTGCTGAGGTGTTTATTCAGACTGAGGGTAAAGCGACGCGCTTAAAATTGACCCACAATCCGATGATTTCACCCCGGCCCTCTTTGTCAGTACACAGAGAACGAACCTTGCAAAATAGATCAGGCGTGCAAAAAAACTGGAAAATTGGCACCGTTCTCAAGGAAATTCTACTGGACAAAGCGGTGCAGAAAAAATAATTTAAAAGGACATTTTTCGATTAACTGGATCGATGGTTAAAACTCTTTCCGCTTTGATCTATAGGCGGTCAATATGATGCTTGACGAGCTATTTAATGAAGATATGGTTATTTTGTCATAGGAAACAAACAGGCCAACAAGTATGCTTTGAATCAGTAAATAATAAACTAAAGCAAAACAGAGATCATAACAGACGATGATCTAGCACTCAGGTTTCACCTCAGAAATGTTGATACAAACTTTTACTCCCACACAATAGTAATTGGCAGGGCTTTGACATAGTTAGTAACATTAGGCGCCAGAAACCGCTCCTCATCGATTTCCTGAACAGTATACTGTCGTTGAATTTGTTTGCTGATAAAGTTAAATAATGGCAGACACATTTCGCATGTAGGGTGCATTTCTTAATTCAGACAATATTAAATGTAAATAATGTGTAAAACTGTCTTTCTGGCATGTACCCATTTTTGTGCATCTAATAAACAATGATTTCTAAGAGTACGGCCGAATATTCTTTGAGCACAGCCGGGTCGTGACTGTTTCTCCTAATAACTGCCGGTTGAAAATTTGAGAAATCCGAGATTAACCCAGACATGAAACTGACTACCAAATTAAGTGCAGTCGAGAAATGAATAAACTAGGACGTTTTGAATTTACAGGATATGATTCACATTATGTGACAGGTTTTCCTTCTTATTTAGAATTTAATGAGTTTAGTAATTTCCTCCCTCATGAAAGTGAGATGAGACGTCCTGCAACAGTGCCGGTGGTAGTTACTTGCTAAACAAATACCGACGACGTGAATTCGATTTTAGTTACCGTTGTTACTAAATTCATTACAGTAGTAGTTATTGAAGCGATCCCTGATTTACGACCTCTTTCTGCTATGTATGTACTTGTATGGAGACAGACACAGTGGTGCGACGTCCACAGCTCATCTGTATCCTATTTGACTGTTGCCTCATCTAGAAGCTGGAAGATTTTACGAAGCAGGCAATTGGTTCCTTTTCCACTGACAACTTTAATACAGAAACTACTATTATTTATCGGCTCAAATCCCATTTACTGCGCCCCTAAAAGTAGCAGTTGAAGCCGCTGCTCATGTACCTGCACGACGACGACGGCGTGGGTACACCGCACTTTGTCGCCAATGTGCTCTGTTCTCGCCGCTTCAACAATCGTCTATACGACGCCAACCTCATGGTCTGGCCGCTAGACCTGACGGGCGTGATGCGGCCACAACGAGTTTCTCGATCAGCTAAGCCTGCTCCAAAAACCGTGCAACCTGCACCTGTGCCCACAACTCGCAGCGCCTGGCAGCGCAGACAGCTGCTGCCGCAACCACGAGCCCGACAGACGCCTACAACCACCGCCGCTCCTGCCACCTCCGTCTCGCCCTCTCAGACGCGGCAGAGTTGCCGTAGTCGCTCCTCATGCGTGACGCCCCGTGCCAAGGTCCGGGAACAGCATTCGGTTCCAC
>CACRXP010000147.1:623072-652027 GCA_902702965.1 Spirometra erinaceieuropaei
CGATGGCCCTGAAGAGATGAGGAAACATGATGAGTGGCTCGTTTTAGAGCAGAGAAGGTACTATGGGGAGAAACGAATGAAAAATAGAAACGGCTTTAAACAAAGGGACGGTACTGTATGAGGCATCTGTGAGAAGCAATAGCGTAAGCTTTTACAGGACGGATTTGGTGCTGACCTATTCAAGAACTACAGTTTATGAGATCGTATAAAGTTAATCGCCAGTGGCCCATTGGAAGCTCTGCGCAATACCGCCATTTACGAAGTGCCGCAGGGCACGTTAAATGCGTTGTTGGCCCTAGTTGATCTTCCCTAATGGAGAGGAATTTAGTTTCGGTGATACCGACACTTGAAATCAAGGCAAGCACGGCTTATGCAAAGAAGCAGAAGTCGGCCGTCGCGTAAAAAGGGGGCAGTAAAGTTGTCAAGCGAGCTTCTTTACGCAAAAGAATTTAGAAGTTACTTTCAAAAGGAAGACAGAGCGCTATTTGTTGGCCGATACACCGGTGCACATGTGCTGTTTTAAAGTTAGTAGATACCATCCTAGCAGCAAAGGTACTACCTAAAAGCACAGACACGCGTATTTCTGCCGATGCATGGCACAGCTGCGAAAGGTTCGGTTCTTCAGTGGCTCCCCCAGCATTCTCCGTGGGTTTTCTGGTAGAAACTCCAGTTTAAAAGCTGTTGCCGTTTAATTTCCTAAGAGCTTAACGGCAAACTGGGATTAGATTAGTTTATACAAAGGTCTGTAGGCGCAGACCGAAATTTTGTGTACGAATATTTGGGCCGACGTCCATCAGCCATAGCGGGATGATAGCGTAATGTTAATTAGCTACCGACAAGCAGCTAGCAGTAAATCTGAGCGTTAGAAAATACAATACTAGCAATTTTGGCACACCTAAATCTTAGGATGAGGAAGAGCAGCCAGGTAGATAAACCTTGATTTAAGAGTCTCACTATCGATTTCATGTGTTCAAAATTGCGACCTTGTAAGATGCTATTTTGTGGACGTGAAAAAGTTTGACTAAAGCAAAATTTGAAAGCTTGAGCGAGGGTTTAACTGACACTGGGCTGTATTTCAAAAACCAACTGGGGTCACACTCTTATTTTCAAACGCCGGCACAAATATTTGGATAGCCCTATGACTATAAGGGACCTTCTGGGCGTCCTCATCCTTCGACAAAATAATTTGCGGTGCAACCTCCTGTGCACTGACATTTGTCAACTTTAACTTTCGTTTAATTGGTCAAATTGATTAAATCCAATTTGTCGAAATTGTGGGCAGAAAGGGTAGAGCCTTTGTTAGCGTGAGAAGTATTGTACAACATTATTAGGTTTGAAGAGAGTTTGTAAGGGTTTTGTTAGGACTACGAGATACAGCGTCGTATATGCTCGTTTATTATTGTTGTTGCATAGCTCGTAAACCTGAGGTAGACCAGGTAGTGTTTATAAAGTGCCGGCGGGCCCATCAGAAGAATCATAGCAAAGTCTACTTGCAACTCACAGTTCTGGAACGAGGTTTCTGCAGAGGGCCAAATAACGAGAACGAAACCACAAAGCCCGCAGAGGCGCACTTTAAAAAAATGCATAAGGGAATATAGAAGTGGTTGTTGCAATGGAAATCGGAAATCAGATGCATTCAATGACCGATCGCACGAAATGCTATTCGACCTTTCTAATTGTGTCCCCTGTTAGGCAGGATTACTTACGTGGGATTATAACATTGGTTATCAAGCAGCATAGTCACAAGTTACTTCAGACATGCTAGTGCTAGGAGGAGCAAGAACGGTGCATGGCCATGGCCTATGGTGAAACGGCGACGTAATTACACAAGACGCAAGGACCGATCTATTCAAGGCCTACTTATAAATTGAGGTAGACGAGAAATCGGGAAGAATTTTGATCATCGATACTCAAAAGAGGCTCTTCAGATGCACTCGTCTCAACTACGGCATGAAAATGGCACCTACTGTGTTCTAGAAGATCATGAGTACGACGCTTTTGAATGTCGCTTTTGCAAATCTGGACAATATTTTGGTTGTTAAAAGTTTGGAAAATAGCTGCCTTAAAAGTTGGACCAGGTTGCTGACAACCTGACCGACTACGGCCTAAAGATTAGTATGGAGAAAAATGTATTCTTGCGAGGGGATATCCACTATTTCTGATTCATATTCAGCGAAAATGGACGTCGGCCTAACCTAAAGAGGTTGAATACACTCTCGACACAATGGAGTTGAAATTGTCTATGATGTTAGTCAGCTACTACGACCCCTTCATCATTGGGCTGCGCGGTTTAAAACCCCAGCCAGCCGACTTACGTGCAAGGACGTGGAGTTTGTATGGCCCTCAGAATGTCAAAACGCATTTGATGCGGTAAGGGCAAAGATAAGCGACTCGACTATACTACTGAACCTCGAGGCTGAGCAAGAAACTAGTGTCCAGGCAGAAGCCTTTGATTGTGTTTTTTTGCCGAGAGCTCTTTCAGAAGAACTCTGATGAGAGAATATAAACAAAGGTGCATGTCGCCACTGGCGAAGGCAGGACGAAATTATAGTCAGCTGAAAAGCAGGCACCAGCCATCATCTTCGCTGTGCATTGATCCCACCTGTTTATTTATGGAGGGCCTCCCACTTTACACACTGATCCTCAACCTGTAAAATTCTTTTTGGGTGCTAATTGTGATGTTCTTCACAACGTAGGCAAGGGTCTACAACGCGGAAGTACGATTTTTCTAAACTATGACTCTACGGTACATAATGTATCCACCCGGAGGGGTGGAAAACCTAGGGTATTGTTTCGATTAGATGGAAGGTCAGAGGATCGCGAGGATGTCATACTCATTCAGGCGATGGCACAAGACCAAAAGGGCTTTGAATTAGTGGTTCGACAAATTCTTCTTACGGCCAAACACATCAGAACAGCTGCTGCAGGGAATCGGATATTATAATAGATAAAGAATTTCATTTTGTGGGGCTAGCCAAACGAGAACAGGGTTCACCTGGCGATAAAATCACTCAAAAATTGCAAGGACAAGCTGTACAATGTACACGGATGTAAAAAGGTGGAATTTTAGTCCCTCGTCAATACCGCCAGCAGATTTTGCGTGGACCGCGCTCTGGACACTGAGGCATGAACTGCATAAAATAGTTGACGCACAGGCATGTTTATTGGGCCGACATCGATGTTGAGACAGAAGTTTTTGCCAAGAATTTTTGACCATGCGGACGTTTCGCGATGAACCCACCGAAAGTGCCGATCTTACCGTGGCTAGTGGTCATGAAATCGTGGAACCGAGTGTCCCTAGACTATGCCGGATGTTCTTAGTGGTCGCCGACACATGGCCGAAATGGCCAGTTGTTCTAGAAGTCACGACAGCGATTATGGCGACCACAATCAGGAAGTTGAATAAATTGGTCGCGCGTTATGGTGTTCCTACCGAAGTCGATACCGATGACGAAACTCAGTCTACGTCCTTTCTGTTCCAACAGTTTTACCAGAGATAGAATATTCGCCACAAAACATACCCACCTTCTCATCCCTAATCCCGTGGCCACTCTTAACGGTTCGTAAACAGGTTCAAGGGGGGGGGCATAAGGAAGTTGTGGAACAGAGGGGTTAAGAAAGCATAATTTTTAGCCCACCGTACAACAACCAGAGCTGACTTTAGTGGCTACATCCCTGCGAAGCGCCTTCTCCGTCGAAAATTTCATATGAAGCTTCAATACCTGAAAACAGAGGCAAGGTTACCGGAGCTAAGCAAACGCTATTTCGAGGCGGTACAGAAGGTGCGCGTAAAGAATTACAGAACTGATGAAGACTCATGGACAGAGGGTGTGACCTGAAGAGCCCGAGGCGTAGTTTTCGAGGTCGAAGTCACAGCAGGCATAAATAAAATGCATGCCAACCAGGTGAGACATCGAGCGGTCTAAGAAGCCACGATCGATCTGCTTTGTGAGATATTTGAACTCCCAGCGAGGAACTTAAAGTGCCATCACCGACGATTTGAAAAGTTCAGAGAGAATAAAACCCCTCAAATGACTTGTTGTGGACCCAACAGAGAAGAAACACAAAGTCAAGTTTCAGAGAGCAGAAATGGTGCAGAGTCACGGCCTGTGGCGAAACGACGACGCGACCACGTGCCGTGAAGCCGGCCAAGCCGCATGACGCTTCTGCTCATCACGCCTGCGGCGGATCGAATATCCGATATTTTCCCGCAAAGGATTCTCGCTGGCCAATCAACGGCCGCCAAGCGACAGGTCTGAGGGTTCTGGAAGGTTCGTCACGAGTTAGCGCGCGATAGACCGGAAAGTTCCAGAAAGCTGAGCAGACCAAACAAATAAGGCAAGTCTGGTTGAGGAAGGAAAGCCCGTGTTCGCAGGCTGTTAATAAAGTGCTTGTTTTCCGAACCGGCTCTCTTTCTGTCCCAACTACCTGTCGGGTCGTAACAGTAAGGATGCCGGCTTCCAAAGCGTTTCATTCTGGCGGGCTGCAAAGACCGCACTCGATAAAAGTGGCGGCAGAAATGGTGTGAAATTTTTTATCAGTTCCCGATGTTTTTATTGATTCAAATATATTTTATTGAAATGTGCGCAAAATATCCTTTTAGTATAAAATTATGTTTTGTTGAAGCTTTATGATGAAAGAAATGATACATTTCGATTTCAAATACCTTTTCAACTTGCGAATAATTGTGAGCCTGATTTGACGTTGAATTTTCGTTTGGCATATATATTCACCAAACTGTATACTTACTATATAGGAAAAATTAATCATCCTGCCATTCCGGTGTGAAGATACCATAAATTGGTACTAAAACTTCGCCACGAAGGTGGGCTTCATGAGTATGATTTTTAAACGGACTAATAAAATGCCATTTGACTGGACATTACACGTAATAAATAATAATGTATGATATAATAAAATGCAAATTTTTAAGACTGAAAGATACCTTTTGTGTGTAGAGTTAAATGAAAGCGCGATTTATTAAGCACGAGAACCGATATTTTACAAACGCGTTCTATGAAGTATATTTGAATTTATAAGAGCGTCAAGAACGAGTACAAAAATATACTGCTAAAGTATTCATTTTTTATCGAGTGCGGATGTTGTCGGTGTTCTTTTAAAAGAAGGCATCCTATCCTGCCTGAAATATTTTAGGATTATGTTTCGTGCTAGTTAATCTCAGAACTCCACTAAAGTACTCATTCCTAATCGAAGACAAATTTCAGAATTCCAGCTAGCATTTCTCGAGATCAATCACTGATTGCACTTATCATGTCATGGCCCACCTAAACGCTTTATGAAAGGTATAGTGCACACGGATGAAGGCACACGTCGATCTGATTAGCATTCTAGAGCTTATTATTTACGACCATAGTAAAAACTGCGCACAATCTTTGTTGCTCGGGGAGGAAGACGATTTTACGAGAACATGATAATGCTTAAAAGGAGAGCCATCTCAGCTACGACCGTTCGTCTCTCTCTTCCCCTTGTAGGTGCTTGCATGATAACCACCCTTAAAGTCAGAAAACAAAGTTGCCTTGTTTAGACGGTACACCAGACCGGAATGCGTCCTATCCGAGATGACACTTTCTTTTTTAGACCACTGATATTGTGACCTGCATTTTAAAACAAGACAGAATACAACAACAAATCCGCGAAGAAGTTACACAAATCCTTAGCGAAATTTTGCATAGAATAAGTTACTAATTCTGTTGTCGGTGGTTTAAATTAAGTTACTTGGCGAAAGATCTTGATTTGGTTACATTAAAATGTGGAATTTGGAAAACCAATTGAAACCGTGAAGGGCTTCTTTGAGTAATTTCCTGTTTACAGGCTTACTGATCTTTTGCTGTGCCAGATGTGGCCTATACCGACTGCAAGACTTAACAGGCCTCGGATGACTTCTCAATGGCCGTAGAGAGTTTATGATTTCCCCAGCTGGAAGTGTAGCAAAAGGTGGCGTTTGAAACTGTTCGGAAATGAAAAAAGCTCTTTTAAGCCCAATAGCGCAGTTTTTAAATATACAATTTAAGGAAGACGTAGCCGGTTATGATATTAGACAGAGTAACGATGTATAAGTGAAGAAGTAGAGTCGAGCACCGGAACACTGTGCTTATTGTCCTGAGCTTTCACACTGGGCGCATGCTCGGATCGCGCATACACGAACATAAGCTGGCTGTGCGACAAGGCGACGCATTATCACAAGTGGTCGCTCTTACCCACGAAATGGGACATGAGTTTAACTTCGCAGTCACCAAAATAGTCGCCCACGCCGGAACCAAAACAGGCCAAGAATTGATTGAAGCCTGGGCCTCGGATGAAAACTCGGTCAATCGAATTATCGATCTGGCGCGGCATACAGAACCCTGCGTAGTCACCTCCAGTCGTGCGCCGTCGGTCGATGATTGGCCTACGTGCCTTATAACCGTCGTCTGTTCTGCTGCTTCTACCTCTGACGATGGACTCGTGTACGAGTCTGAAAGCTCAGGGCAATAAACACAGTGTTCCCGTGCTCGACTCTTCTTCTTCTTCACTTATGCATACACCTGGAACTCGAAATTTCGCTTTCATTCGTGAGAGTAACGATGTCTTCATACACAGTTTATCAATGCAAGAAAATTTGCACCACTTAAAGAGCATGTTATAAAGAGGGATTGCTTACGAACCCTGGCATCCTGCGCTACAAAAATACGCTAAAATCGTGCCCTAGACTACTATGCATCGTGACGTTGCAAATTTTAGAATTTCAGTTAACGCTTTGCAAGCTGACCAACGCCACGTGTATAACTTTACAAGTTTATTTAATGCCCTACATGATGAGCCGTGTTTACCGTTTCATTCATTTTAATTTTAAAAGCCCATCAATGAATAACTGTATACTTTCATTCAAATGGACTGCTACATAATAATAATTCCATCAATATAGTTTATACCCAGTGTCCGAAGGAGATAATGCGTTTTTAAGAATCAAATCCCATCTGTTGCTCTAATTCGTTCTTATTTGCCCCGGAATCTTCCGCAAGACCGTAGACGTCCATTGGCTGTCTTTTCATGAGGACCACAAAACAGGAGTGATTTATAATTTTGTTAAAACCTGTCGTGCAAACAGCCGAAAAATCCTGGTATTCGACTTACAAGATTCGGCGTCGCTTTGCATTCGGATAACTTATTTAAGGCAAAATAACTGTGCGATATTTTAAGTTACAA
Organism: Spirometra erinaceieuropaei; assembly: GCA_902702965.1. Classification (NCBI taxonomy): domain Eukaryota; kingdom Metazoa; phylum Platyhelminthes; class Cestoda; order Diphyllobothriidea; family Diphyllobothriidae; genus Spirometra; species Spirometra erinaceieuropaei. The sequence continues at coordinate 630,279 of CACRXP010000147.1, forward strand.
GCATGCAGCTCGTAGTATGGCGTTTCCTAACACAGTCATCTGGTAACGGGCAGAAAGGCTGTGTTCGGGTTTAACATAGATAAGATACTGGGCGAAAAAACAACCCCTAACATGTGTCTGCCGCTTTTATCCTTTGAAATGGATAACAGCGTACCTACAAAATCATAAAATCGACCAAGAATGTTGAGCCTTCGACGGTACTGAGATCTTGACGATAGTCTTTAGATTAAACCGGTTTACTTCTGTTCTGCCTTTTGAAAAAACAGGAAAGAGATAATAATTATTTCCTCTTAAACGGAATGGATTTTGGCAAAAATTCATACAATACCCTGACAACTAATCAATACACATTATTACCAACTTCTAGTTGCTGTAGTTAACAAAATCTTCATTTCCTTCCAAAAAACGCGTCAGCTGAATTCAACAAATAAAGCTACTAAATAGGATGGAAAAACACAACTCCTGTCAATAATATTAAAGGACATAATCCTTTTCACACTTTAAAATGGGAAAATGCCTATGGGCGAATGGAAGGGTGAACGTAGCAACTAAATTCAAGAAGAGCTCTAACTTTCAAGGCAACCCTCGCCTCACCTCATACTTTCTTCACCTAAACCTTATTCTACCTCCAACTTCAAATTCGCGAGAAATTAACAAAAAGCCACCAGGAATGATGGAATTACTTATTTGAGTTCCGTGCCTGAAAAAACTGCTAAGAGGCGCTCAGTCCAAAACTATTAGTCATATGTACAAGAAAAACAGACGTCACGTCATCTACAGTGCGTGACCTAACTCAAGAAACCGTTAAGAAAATTTTCAGACGCCTTAAAGTTGCACATTTTGCTCACACGCCCAGCTATTCTGGCAAATGTCCCCTTTCATGCGGCAAATGTGCTAGGGGAGTTATATCCGGCACATTTTTAGTACATTTGAGCGAAAATAGACGCTGCAATATATCTGAGCAATTTCCTACGATAATACCTACCACGGACTTCGCTTTCGCATTTGAACGTGTTTTTCATTAAAAGCAGGGGACCTTGCCTATGCTAGTCTTGCTAGACATGATCATAAACAAAGGGAAATTGCGAATTAATTTTCCAGACAGAAATTTTCTCACGCGTAAACGAGATGGCATGCTTATGATTAAACTTTCCAATTCTATTTAACTATATTAATCAGTGAACGGCCGGACAAAATGTGACCTTTTTGAAAATTTTATTTCTGCGACACTTCTGTAGGCGAACTCAAGCGAAATTCTGTTTATTTCAGCGAACTGCAATCCAGCATATTTAAGAGAAAAAAATCAACGAACTCTTCGAAAATCGTGTTGAGATCTATATTCAGGTTGTCGATAAACCGCCATACCTAATGTTACAGTGATCACTAAGGGATATTTAGGTCCAAAATCCAATGGAAAATCGTTTTCAAAAGTTATTTTATTTTACCAGTTGGCTTATTCGTCTCTATAGACAGACTTTCTGTGCATTTAAAATTAAACTGCAGTCACTTTTGACTATTGTCACGTCCTCGGAATTTCCGGCTTTTTTAAAATTTTGCTTTTTATACAAATTAACATTGTTTTCAGTATTTTTTGTTACTTTATTTCGTATAGAGGTCTTTATTATTAATTCGGAGTTTTTATCCACTCATTTGTACGGGTTTGCGGGCGATTAGCCAGAACTCGTAAACTCAGACACTCTCCATCAATTAGGTAACCTACTGTAATGGTCTGCGTGACAAGGTTTACGTCAGTGATGTCATTAAATTCATAGGTTAAATGTTTAAAAAAACGGAGGGTCCAGTGCCATCTAAGTCCTCACGAAAGCAAAAACTCGTGACGTTTAAAAACTTTACGGCAAACTGCTTAAATAAAGTATTTTGTCATATGCCGATGCCCATCGCATTATGTCAATAAATCAAAGAGTCTATTTTCCAAAGAACACATAACTGGCACACTTAAATCTTCCAGACGATTCAGTTTTGCGTGAATGTCAAAAAATGATATATAATTCTTCCCGTTTTTTCCAGTTCCCAATCGCAAATGAAATCTTGAGCGATGTAACACAGTTCTGGAAAATGTTCTATTTACTTAAATAGGGAACACAGTTAAATCGCAAGCAACTGTAAAAGGGTCCAGCAGCAATTGTGACACTGCCGAGTTGCAGACAAACGGGTTCTTAACGTAAAAGAACCTATGTAGATCCTGCAGATGCAGCTATTTGAATTTTCATGTAAATATTGATTTAGCGTTTAGTGCTATATCTAGAGCACGGAGATATGTCTGTCAATGTGCTCACACTGACCCGGTCGAATCTCGTTGGCAAGAAGTCTGCCGATTCCCGATCCAATTTTCTTCTTTCTAACCTGCAAACTACCTTACTATGCCATAAAACACTGGGCTTTAATCCCGCATTGACGTTTGACAGGCAGATCTCGTGTCAATTCAGTCCCCCCAACAGGGGAATGTATAGCGTTGGGTGCCCATCGGTTGCTCACCTATCATGCGATAGTCCTAGGCAAAGAAATTCACACGAGTTGTCTCAGACCTAAAAGGTTTGTTTGCTGTGAGAGATTGCGTGGTCACTTCTGAGCGACACACTGAAGTAGAATGGACAGACCACCACACAGACGAAGTTCTGACTTCAAAAATTAATAACGGAACGAGTTGAGCATTAGTAATAGACAAAATGCATTGCCAATTGATCAGAATTATAACGGTAAGAAAAGTACAGTAGGTGGGCTGACTCATGAAATGTCATCAGAAATCCTGAAATGAGTTTTCGTTTCGATAAGAATAATTAAGTAGGGTTGTAAAACTTGCCAGCCGGCAACATAATTCTATAATATTTCAGTTACCTTAGGATACCGGCTTTCGACCGAACTTTCTTCCGGCTGCACGCATAAATTACCCTCTGTAAAAAATAAATACTTATGTAGCATGCAATTTTCTCAGTGATTTTTGATGCCCCTAAAAGTCCACTTATACTTCATGAAAAACATGCACGATAATATTCATTCTTTTGCTCGTTCGTTTTTTTCTAATTTTATACTTGAAGTACGGACATAATAAGGTTTTCACAAAAGGTTCTGATTTTGGGAATTTTAAATACCGTGAAATGGCCGTTCATAAAACGTCATGTGTTTGCATTTACCAATGTGGCTTGTAAAGTTAACGATATGGATCACATCCACTGCCAGATTTTGTGAACCCCATATGGTTACCCTTCATTACCTCAGAGACATGTGTGGTTTTTCGCACGCGGACAATATAGGGCTAGTAGTTTAGAAGCCCTGAATCCAAGTGTAACGGCAGAGCGGGTTTAAAATTATTCGGGCATTGGGAAAGTTTTTGAAAACCGAATTATACCCTTCCTCTGAGAAAAAGATTGGAAGGAAACGTAATGTTCTACCGAATGGGCAAAAGAATGAATATTTTTGCGTATGTTCTCCATGAAATATAATTTAATTCTTAAGGACAGTGGAGATAAATGAGAAAAATTCGTGCTACATGGAAAGTGATTTTTTTCAAAATGCATGCAGACGGAGGGAATTTCGTTCAAGAGCCGGCACCCTGAGGTAACTGAATTATTATAGAATTCTGCTGTATGATTATTAGTTTTATAACCCTCCCAAATTAATCTTTTCGAAACGAAAACACGTTTGGGAATTTCGGCTGACACTTCATGAGTTAGCCCATCTACTGTACTGCTGTTATGAAAGGAAATTAAACTCGTGCATAACGGAATGAATTTCACACAGTCGAAAAAACTCAGTGACCACTAAAAAGACAATAAATAGGGAAACCAATTAGAATTGCAGAGGAACTCTTGGACGAACCAGAGGCGAATCCGGATACTTTGCAGAAGGCTAACATAAAGGGGTAAATATGCTTCTGGTTGGGATATTTATCCAAAGCGAGAGTCCTGGAAAATGAATTCGGGAAGTATTCCTAAGGCGAACTGTGAAGGGTATGTTTGCTGGGTATCGCAAGCTTCAACGGTGAAGTCGACGCCTCGTCACCCGAAGGTTTATATATGATTGTCCGAGATTCTGTTGAAAAAACATAAAGCTAATTTTGAGAGGCAACGGAGAAAAGTAGAAGTGAAGCGACTCGATAACATTTTCCTCATGTTAACACCAGATAGCAACGACGCATACTTCAGGGGCGACGCAACATCAAAGACAATCATGATAATGTGGAGTGAGTCTCTCCTATTCACTTAACACGATACTACCCGGAGTGTTTTTGACTAAGCTCGTACGTGGCAAATATACTGCCTCTTCGAAACCCAAAATGGTTTTGTTAGAGACAGAATTCCTCGCCTAGAGAGTAAAATGGCGTAAGGAGAAAAAACAGTTCGAAATTTGACAGTCAGCCTCCGTATTACACATCTGACAAGGAAGCACGAGAGAAAGTCACTTAAGCAGCGTCTCGGCGGATGCTGAAGTGGACTTTTTGCGTACAAAAAGACCAGATTGACCGACGCACTACACGATCCGGGAGAAGTTACTTCTAAAATGAAGAGGAAAAATAAGCCATGCCTCTGTAAATACAAGGGAAAGCCTAACATACATTATTAGAAAAGCGAAAGACCAAACTATTCGACGGAATGTCCTATTTCAAGTGTTATCTGGAGCCAAAGTATAACTTAATACATCAGTGCATACTTTTTGATAAAATCAGATGAGGAAACACCACACACGGTACGGACTAAATGGAAATTGAATAATTGGTGCTCATCGACTCTTCGGAATCTACCGAACCCACGACAAATCTCGCCTATGCAGGTCTTTTTCACAATATTCTGCAGATTTGACGCATTTCATGAGACGGTGAATTAGCAGAGTGTGGTCTCATTTATAAACCGTTGTATAAGACTCCGCTACTACCAGACTGGTATCGATCACCTCCCTGACTTTGTCAATGACGTGGTTGAGGCGTTGGCTGAACCCCGGGCCTTGTGCTCGATGTCGGGGATTCGAATCTCATCGAGGTCGCCGAGTTTTTATATAATTGGATCAAGGGAATTATAAAACTCTTTCAACAATCGTTTATTAAGTGTGCCTGCAGGTCATCTGGTGGATTCTAAACGGATTGCTTAGGAACTTCTGTTTGGACAGCAAACATACAATGTCAGAATTGGTGGATTCTATAGGTTGCAGTAGGTTGGGCCGGTAACTAGTCCCGAGTATTAATAAACGCACGGCGTTTTCTCAGGGCCTCGCATTTAAGGTGGTTGGAAGGGTGGACCGTACGCGAGCACTTCACTTGTTGTCTGCGTTCGAATCTCATCAAGGCCGCAAACTTTTTAACAAGTGAGTCAGACGAATCATAAAATTCTTCCAAAACACCCTTCAGTAGACAATAATTTAATGTGGCGTATGAGATTTATGTGGCTAACTTAGATGAGGCGTATAACAGGGCACATCCGCCAGCTTGCATATCAGCACAAGATGCCTGCATGACTAGTTACCTGTGTTGAAGGATGTCTCTTACTGTTGGATGTAAGTGGCTTTTACTGGTGTTGACAGTCCAGTGTACCAATTACTACAATACAGATAAATAGTGTCATTTTTAAGTTAATCACTTTTTTCGGAAATTGGTGTTTTGGTGCTACCATGTCCCCTCTATGTGGATTAATGCAAAGTACGGGGATTTAAAACGCATGTGTTGACTAGTCTGACATTCACTACCTGCAATCACTTACTGGTCGCACTTTGACCCTGTCTTTGTTGCTACTAGATGGTGAAAGACTACGCGCGCATGATGACGACAAGAATGACAGATTCTGATTCATTTACTGTCACTAGCTCGATGGGGAGAAGGAGTTTAATGACAGATCTTTCGCACCTCCTTCTACTGTTTCTTAAATATCTCAATCAACTTCGCAGGCTGTAGTCACATAATGTGTTTCGTATGCATGCATGGAATCAATTGAACGCAAACATCTCATTATTTGAACAACTCTACTAAAGAACAGAGCTGATTAATTAGCGATTTGGCCTTTAGTGCCATGCAGAATCCAAGGTAAGAATAAATAAAAGGCAGTTAAATAGGAGCAGTATGTGAGTTGATGCAAATTGTAGGATAGTTAAAACGGATTTGTCGACTGGTCTGATGCAAGCTTTTTGCAATTTGTTCCTGGCTGCATCTTGATCCTCTTGTCGTTGCAACAAAATTATGAACAGGTTGCATGCAAAAGCTATATTCCGTAAAAAAGGACTTCTTATGTAGCATGCATTTTTCTCATTGATTTTTAATGCTCTTAAACAGTTAACAAGAATTCCACGGAAATCATGAAAATATTCATTTTAACATTCATTCGGTAGACAATTACAGCTTCTTCCTATTTTATACTCGAAAGAAAAGAATGATTTGGCTTTGAAAATGTTTTTAATTGTGGGAATTTTAATACCGTGAAATGGCAGTTCATAAAACGTCATGATTTTTCCAAATGAAAGAAGGAATGTCTACTTTGGGCACGTTTTTTTTAAAAATTTGTTTAAATTTATAAAAAATTGAAAATAATTAGGAAACATTTATACTACAGACGAAAGCAGCATACAGGTTTTAGTTTATTGAGGCGGGGAAAGGAAACTTTTTCAGAAGCCGATATTCTGGCTTAACAAAAGTATTTTGGGAATATGCGGCATCATAACGAAATTACAACCATAATTAAGCACCCTTTTCGAATCAAAAACACCTTTCAGAATTTTAGTAGCATTTTATGAGATGCATGTCTACTGTCACTATTAATGTACATTCATGAAATAAGGCCAGCAGATTGCGCATGCATAGAATCAATTCAACGCAAAATATCTCATTATTTAAGCATCTTTACTGAGGAACATAGCCGATTAATTAGCGATTTGGCCTTTTTGCTATGAAGAATTCAATGTACGAATTAATAAAAGACAGTTGAATATGACCAGCATGTTAGGTGATGCAAATTATGGAATATTTAATGCGGATTAGTCGACCGGTCTGACATAGGCCATTTGTAATCAGTTACTGGTCGCATCTTAACCCTCTTGCCGTTGTTACAAAACCCTGAACAAAACCCATTAGAGGACGATTACGCACACATGAACAAAACTTAAATGAGAGTTTCTGCTTCATCTGGTGTCAAGAGTCAGGTGAGGGACGTGTTAGTGGCAGATCTCTTGCATCCCCTTTTACCGTTCCTCACAAATCTTAATCAACTTCACAGGCCTGTAGTCACGTAATATGTTTAGTTTTATTGAGCCGAAAATTTTCAGTATAATGCAAAGCACAAAAATAATGAAATTCTACTCGCGCCACCAAATCGCATCTCAGTTGTCCTTTCTCAAATAACTAGAATCTGTACCCTCTAAATATTAAATTTTTCGTTAGGTTACAAACATGCATATTTTCCACAGCGACGACCTCGAAGTGATGGAGTTTGACACCCTCGTCGAATCTCAGATCTAGTTTTCTGTCGCTGAGGCCGCCCTAACCATTGGTTTCATCTATACGCAGGCTTTGCAAACAGGAATATCAACTCGGAGAATCGCCTGCTGAACTCACAGTCATTTTTATTGTTCACTGGCCGTGCCCAACGACTTGTCCGACCCGCACAATCGAGCGAACAGTTGGAAGAAGTCGGCTAGCTGAAAGAGAACGAACAAGCCACGATGCAATGGCGTGAATAGAATATATCTATTTTAATTTGTGTCATTTTAACAGGCATTTTATGTACACTAAAACAAAACGTTCTGCGCTACTACATATTAGGCTGATGCAGAAAGAACTACCAGAAGTTTGCATCATTGTTCTTGGTTTAGCGATTAGACTCGCTGTCGGCTTGTCTACGTACGTAAGTCCATTGTTTCTACTTGGTCCTGAGCTCTACGGACATTATGACATAGAACTTTTTAGGCTACGGGTAGGTCCAGATGCCTGTTGATGGAGTTGGCATCGGAGTACCAAGCCTCGAGCGTGAGCCTTTCTGCTTTTTTGTCCCAGCCCACGATGGTAGCTCTATGCAAATCGAAATTATGCCCGGTTTCTCCAACGTTTGTTGCTGGTTGAGACTTTGGATCTAGCCTCCGAGCGGCCAGTTTGAGCTCCTGTAGGCGGGTCTGCGATTTCCGACCAGTTGTTAAACCACGGCTCCGGCTTGCGGACTCCAACAAGTCAACTCGTTTTGTGAGAAAAAACCGAAATTCGCCCAAGTTCTCAGCGCCTGTGATGATTTCCACTTGTGTAGTTGCCCATTAATCGGCGCATCAGCACTGGAAGATGAGCAAAACTCCGCTTTGTCAGGCGAATTTATGAGATGAGAGTTCTGGCATGTTTGTGACCGCAGTTAATGCCAACTATTCTCTGATAGTGTAATGATTTACCGTACTTATAACACAGGTATTAACTAAAAGCCCAGGCACGCGTGTTTTGCCGATCTTATGCCGCTATCTGACGCAGTTGTGAGGGATTCGGCTCGTTGTGGGATCCCCCAGCCTTCCCCCTGTGTTTTCTGGTATATGAACTCCAATTTCAAATTGCCTTGTTTAATTTTCTAGGAAATTAATGCGCGAACTTGGAGAAGGTCTTTCAAAACGGGCCTTTTTAGGCACGGTCCAAAGTTTGATATGAATATTTGAGCTGAAATCCATCAGCTACTGCGGAATACTCTGAATAAAACTGTGAATATTAAGCGGTTATTCCGCAGCAGCTAATAGATTTCAGCTCAATTATTTATATCAAACTTTAGACCGTGTCTGAAAAGGGCCCGTTTCGAAAGACTTACCCAAAGTTCGCGCATTAATTTCCTCGGAAATTAAACAAGGCATGCTCTCTGACAGTTCGATTTAAGAGGTTGGGACCCTCCTCAGACAGACTGACTGAAATGTTAGCATCGTCATTCCGGACCCTCGGTGACATCAGCAATAGCAACCATACTCAGGCGACAGTCGTTGTGGACGGTATCATTAAAGTCTGCCTTGTACGGCGCAATCTGTGGTGGACCGGTGACGCCAATGGCGTCTAGGCAGCAGCTAGCGGAAGATAAGTTTAACCGAGGGCCCGTCTGGATTGGCTAATCCTTTATAGTTTAGAAAGAACAGATTTAAAACCACTATGGACAAAGGCCCTCACAAAACCAAATACTGCTTTTCCTGTGGCCATGGTTGTTTTATTCGCACAGTCTAATATGATATGTTTGCCATTTATACTTACGATAACAATAAAAGTATCACGATTCTTTACTCAACAATACCACTTGTCAAGGCCTGGCATATGCCACAAAGTGGGGGACAGAGCACCCCAGCTACGGATTCAAGTATCCGAGCGAGCTGGCATGCATCGAAATAGTGAGGCCCCGATAATTCTATAATGATTTGTCAAGACGCTACTAATTTTTGACCTTCCATTCATCAGAACTGAAAATGATATTACAGAATGAAATTTTTAAGGCTGATTTCGGCGGCCAAGCCCGCAATCAACCAAGGCTTACTCGCTACTCATTATTCGACTTCGCTAACGTAGCCAGCTTATATTCGTACGCTCGCGGCAAGGACGGAAAAAACAATTTCGGACATGTACAATGAATGTGCTTCCTCATGAAAAGACAACCGACATTTTGAAGTAGGTCATTAATTAGAAAAGATTATCTAAGTAGAGTTGCGAAACTAACTGTCACGCAACACAATCACGTCTGGGGGCCGAAATTAGGGCGAGCATCTTTTCGGTCGCCTCCAAAACTAGACTCTGCAAAGGTAGTCACTTAAGTAGTACGGGCTACCTCATTGATTTTCTATATCCTTATACACTCAAGTATGCTTTTACAGAAAACTTGCACAAAACATGTCTTTTTGTATTCATTTGGTAAAAAAAACTCCTTTAAATTTTGTATATGAAAAAGTGATATTTTTTGCTTTAAAATGTTTCTTATCGTAAGTCTTAAGACCATATAATGTCGACTTATAAAGCTTCGTAGCTATCTATTTATTGATGCTGCTTATAACGTATGCCACGCGGTCAACATCCTCTGCAAAGTTTACGTGCCGTATATGATATTTTTGCAATGGCTTATATAAGTGATCAATTTCCATGCACGGAAGAAATAAACACTGTAGTTTAAAAACCCTTAATACAGGTGTGAAGACGAGTCAAGTTCAAAATTAACAAAAAAGTAAGAGGTTTTTAAGCCAAAAGATAGGTTTTTGAGTGCAAAAATTTCAAAAGGACAGAATGTGCTACTAAATAAGCGTAAGAAAGAATGTGTGCACATGTTCTTTTTAAGACATATTTTAATATATAAAGGCATCTAAAATCACAGGGTATATGCGCACCAACTAAGAAATTATTTTTACAAATGCAATTTGTAAAAATGGTAAAAGAGGAACTCATTTAGACGCCGGGATCATGGCGTGACTAAAATATTCGGTGATAAAGCTGCGCGACAGTTATTCCTGTCAATCTAAATTACATGACTTATCTCATGAAACTTAATGACAGAAACTGGTATGAAACATTTTGGGAGTCCTAAACGTTGCACAATTTGCCCACTCGTGTAAACTTCTCCCATGCAGAAAATGTGCGCAAGCAATTTCTGTAAAGAAAATTCATTGATATTTTGGCAGATTTTGAATAATTCATATTGACCCAACTGTGAAAAACTCGGCGTCTCGGTGGGATTCGAACCCACGCAGTAAGGGGGAAGGCTTTAGTACAGCCAACGCTCTAACGACCTGAGCTACGAGGCCCCGCCGGACGACGAGAGTTTTATCACACTTGGGTCAAGTTACCCGCCCAACCTTCTGCAACGTCTGGAATCCACCAAATCTGATACAGAAAGTTGACTGCCCAAGCAGGATTTCCTAAGTAATTCACCTAGAATCCACCAGATGACTACTAGGCTCACGTAATTCATAGATATTTTGGCAGATTTTCAATAATTCATATTGACCCGGACGACGCGAGTCCGGCGGGGCCTCGTAACTCAGGTGGTTAGAGCGTTGGCTGTACTAAAGCCTTCCCCCTTACTGCATGGGTTCGAATCCCACCGAGGCGCCGAGTTTTTCACAGTTGGGTCAATATGATTTATTCAAAATCTGCCAAAAGATGAATGAATTACGTGAGCCTAGTTGTCATCCGGTGGATTGTAGGTGAATTACTTAGGAAATCCTGCTTGGGCAGTCAACTTTCTGTATCAGATTTGGTGGATTCCAGACGTTGCAGTAGGTTGGGCGGGTAACTTGACCCAATTGTGATAAAACTCGCGTCGTCCGGCGGGGCCTCGTAGCTCAGGTGGTAAGAGCGTTGGCTGTACTAAAGCCTTCCCCCTTACTGCGTGGGTTCGAATCCCACCGAGGCGCCGAGTTTTTCACAATTGGGTCAATATGAATTTAAAGAAAATTTCCAAAAATTTGAGCAAAAGTGGATGATGCGATATATTCGAACAATGTTCTATGCTAATACTGTCCTAGACGTTGGTAGCTCACCTACGAGTATGTATACTTGAGCGGAGAGCGATCCACTGTTAAAATGTCCACTAAACAGAGTTTACTGCACTTCAAAATCAAGTTTTCATCCTATGTTTAATTAGCTTAACATTGGGTAAAGTTTTATCGATCTATAAAATGGGAATTAGCAAATATATGCAATATGGTTCCCTAAAGTGCAGTATTAACACACAAGGTGATCCTTCGTTTGAAAAATTTCATGACCTGGCACAAAAGTGACTACCACCGAATAGCCTTTTCAGTTTTCAACATTTAAAAACTGTTTTCTGCATTTATTTAATTTAAAGATTAAATGAACAAAACACTAACCATTTCATCAGAATACCAGTACTGATATGGGCACTCTAATGGGCATTCATATTCGCAAAATGCAGCCGTGCAGTAATGCAAAGTACACAAAACTCCTCCCCAGGATGCAATATTAAATCATTTCCAAAGATATAACTATATAAAAGTTATTTTCTTATCAATTGAAAACATTATTTTGTTAAATTTTTGTCCGTGTTCATTTTATTTGACGGTGAGGTTTGATGTCTGGGTTCCTCTATAAATATGGTCTTAACTACTCTTACACCAAAAAGAACACCCAAACCCTTGTGGCCTTGATAAATGCTTATAAAAAGTGCCGTATTTTAAAGATTTTAATAAACACGTAGTGCGGAATCGATCAGTTGGAAACACTAAAAGATTATGAATTAATGAGCAAAATTTCAAGTTTGATATAAAATTCGACGGAATCCAGAATAAACGAAAAGTAAAATTAAATTCAGAAAAAGAAGTTCCCGTTAGGTAAGCAAAATGATATGTTTAGGATTGCGCTTTTCAATTCTGTTCAAATTTATTAGAAACTGTTTTGAAAACGTCTGTCTCCAGGACGATCCTATCAAAAAATAAGACAAAATGCTGTTTGTCTTAATACATCCCATCTCTGTCAATTCGAAGGCACAAAGAGCACCATGAATCCTCAGGAAAGCGTTTTGAAATCCATACTGAGAATGCGGGCTGTTTGTAATCCCGACGGTTTTTAAGGTTTTTCCTCTTTTGGTGTCACATTTAGTCACTGTTTTGCAGGGACAGGCTTTTTGTACACATAAAACCTAAGTGAGAACAATTGCAATTACTTTTGAGGTTTCCAAAATGTTCCGCCTTTTAGAAAATTGGTATCTCTAAACAGCGTTACATGACCTTCAATATTTCTTTTATGCTTCCAGTGCCCTTGGATTTGTTCCTTGCTAATATAGATATTGCGTCCACGTGCCGATGTCGTTTTTGAGTTATTAACAGTCATAAGTATATTTCGACAACATTCATGGGATAGGTAACCTAATCTACTTAAATAATCTTTTCTAACCGAGGACATATTTTAGAATTTCGCGAAACAGAACATCTACCGTACCGCTTAAAATCATACTGAGAGTTATTTGCGAAGAATCCACTATCCTTCTCGAGGGCATTTACTGTAACGAGTGTAAGTGGGAAGAATATTAGGCAATGTCTGTTCTTGCATTCTCTCGACTGGCAGCACATTCACAGTGGAACGTATGCCTAATTACTTAAACATTCGGGTGTCGTATGTTTACAGTTGCTGGAGATTTCTATACGACTGAGGAAGGGGAACTTCCCTAAAGACAGCGTTTTTGCGCTAAATTTCAGAAAAACGCCTCACTCAACTTATATAGTCACCCTGCACCTACATTTAATTCCAATCCTTAAATTAACCCTACCTTTAACCCAACCTGAATTTCCCCCGTATGTAGCTTAGGGTTGTCTGAATCAAATGGGATTTCCAAATCCTTGTCCCATCGAGAATTTCAGAGAAACATCTTTGACGTCAAAGCTGTTGACTATAGATCTAGTATTTAGCAGCAAAATGCCGTTTTCCGAAGTAGACTGCTGACAGTGGAATTGCTGCTGGCATCATCTGGGCTTTGTTTTCAAAATTACTCTGCCAAACGATGAAGCATGACGAGAAATTTTGTTGACTTCCTAAGTATTAATTCGTAATCGAAGAACAGAGTGTAATTTGCACTGAAGGTGATAGGCGTGCGTGATATCTGCCGCGTGTTGTTCGATTAGAAAAAGAGGCAGCGCCGGGAGAATCTCCTAAACATTCGTCGTAAATTGATTGTCAAGATTGCAATTGCCCTCCCAGCAATTCCAAGATGAGCTCTATAGAATCAAATAGTCTATGAGATGAACCGGACTAACGTTAATTATCCAGCCACAAAACAGACGATCCCAGTGGGCAAGGTGAGTGCGAATTGTTATATGGGAACCAATTTCGGCAGCAAACAATGTAAAACTTTAGATGCTTGAGTGGCATTTGCCGATCTAATGGCGGTAGACAACGGACATTCTTGTGAAAACAGACGTGGGCTCATTTCAAAAAATGAGAAGTTTTAGGTATCTGCAGAGCAGCTGTTTCTACAAGACCAATAAATGATTTCTGGTTTAGATTATGGAGGACAGCTGGCCAACATGAAACTTCATGGCGGGACACGACAATAGGTGCCAAAATTCTGAAATGTGCTTTCGATAAAAAAAGAATACTCAAGTATGGCTATAATACTTATTATTTCATTCGCTTTAAGATGTCCGGCTTTTGAACGAAATTTCTTCCAAAGGCCCGCAAAAATTATATTTCGCAAAAATGGCCACATATGTGGTATAAATATCTCCAAAAGATTTTCGATGCTCTTGAAAATCATATTTTATTTTATTGAAAGCACGCATTATGTTCTTTCTTGGTCATGTATGATGGTAGATCACGTTTTTTTAAAATTGCCTTTTAAAGTAAGAGTACCTGTTCATTTTTGAACTTTTTCTATTCCCGGTTTGCTATTAAATCTGCATTCGGGGTTTTTAAACTACAAATTGCATATTTTCTGCACAAAGAAAACCACGCATTCTTATATGCCATTAAAAAGTCGTTAAGCGCTCTCTAAATTGTAAGGTATGTGGGCTATCCTGCATACTATACAAACAAAGTTAGTGAACTGACAAATACGATGCCTTATGACTGATCATTTCATGGTCTTTAAAATATTATGATTAGAAGCTATTTGCAAAACCTACTGATGTCCTCTCTGGTAGCATAAACAAATGTAGAGAAAACGTAATTTTCGACAAAATATGAGTATAAAGCAATGCTTTCCAATGCTTTATAAAAATATCTCCAAATTTAAAGAGCATTTCAAACTGACTAGAATAAATAAACTGCTTAAGAAGTTACTTTTAAGGAACATAATTTTTTGGGTAACTGGAAGGAAGGTCATTCAAAAACCGACATTTCAGCGGGAATGTACTATTTTAGGATCATTTTAAACGTGACCTTTAGTAATCAAAAGCACATTACAGAATTTAGCATATTTCATGAGGAAGTAGATCTACTGTATACGTTCCAGCGTTTGCAATCCGTTTGAAGGTTCCCGTTGAATTCCCAGGGGTTTCCGAAAGTAGGTTCCATTGCACTTCTTTTGCACTCAGCAATTAATTAAAAGTTGAACAGAATTACTTAACGATTTTCTCTCCAAATATTGGGCGTGATATCCAACTGCCTAAGTTGCTTATCATACATGCGCAAGAGCACGCTGTCTGCTTTTTGAAAATATGTTCGAATTAGTTAGATATTCTCATCCGCGCTATAATGTTTTTATGATATAAACGCTTACGATAATGGCATCCAAATTTCAAATTTCTTCCGCAATTTAAAAGTCATTTGTGCAAAACACCCAATCTAATCTGAACAGACAACAATTCCAAAAACAGGTAAAGTGGAAAACAAGTTTCTTCTACAGAATTGGATTTTGGCTTTTGATTTTCAGTAAATTTTGATTGTGATGTCGGTACACGATTTGGATTAAACTTAATTACTTTAATTAATTAATTATTATTTTAGGTTTTTGCGATGTTGTATTACCAAATGAGACCCATTTGGGAAACAAATGCACACCAAAACGGAAGCAAAGACGAGATAACATATCACACAATGATTTGGTCATTGGAAAAAGTCTTAGCGATATCGATCCGAATTGGTAGAACATGGGAAATTAAAAATACATTGGAAAAAATACAAAGTGAGCCAGCCTTCGAAACAGATAATCAAAAACCTTAAAATTTCATAAGCGTCAAAGGAAACGTAATTTATTTTGCTATTTATATTTATTTTGCACCAACAGCGCAGTTAGAAAGAGTTTTTAAATTCTTATGCCTTTTAGTAAAATTTAGCTCATTAACCTCAAGTTTCTGTGATTTGACTGACGCCTTTGTCGCACAAACACGTTATTGTAGGATTCGTTCCGTGGATGACAACTGGGACACTGCTTCATGATATTGCAGAAAATCGACATTAGACTATCTAACAGGTTTCATTGGAGTTAACGTGGTTTATTGTTAGGTAATGGCAGTCACTAAGGAAAGCGTTAAGTGAGAAATCTGCACGCCATCGATATACAGCTGAATAAAACTGCGCTTGTATTTTGTCAAGTGCTGGCCAAACGTATTTTGAGCAAACGCAATCACATTTTTAACTGCTGAACTAAACTGATTTCAACTTTTTACCCTACGTCGGATTATTTCATGTGACATTTTTTTATTTAGGTCGTTATATGTCATCGTAGTGTGAGTGAAAACCGGTACATTTTGAATGTTTTTGGAATGCAAATATTTTAAGATTTAGTTAGACGTTTATGTTCTTGAATTTAAAATAATCTTCTAGCATTGGTTTTTTTGTGATATAGAGCAATAGTAATCTGCATAGTCTAGCCATTTTCTAGTGGTATTGTTCTGTCATAGAAAGTAGAACGCTGACCTCAAGCAAAATTAAAATTGTCTCCAAGTTTAAATACTTCGCTAATAATTTCAAGCCGTCTACCGTTATTCGTTTTTCAAAATAGCCTTTCTACTGCATGTTATTGTTAAGCAATTAACTTCACAAACAACGTTATATTGGTCTCAGACGACAAAAACAAGCATTAAAATCTTTCAAGATAATATCTTTATTCATTTCGTCGATTTTCTAACAAATATCAATGTCTATTCATTGCTGTGGATGTGTGATTCCTTTGAAATCAACTTATTTCCCCAATGATTTTGAGTTTGGATTTTTAATTAATAGACTATGGCATATTAAAGATGCTTGTTTGATTCCATAAACTTTCCGTAGCAAATACTCCGACTGAATAGAATGCAAGACGTATGGGCAATCCGATCTTCCTCCTGAATAAAGAGACTCAAGTCTTGCTACGAAATGCTTTAGTAATCGAGAATCTTGCAGTGTTCTTCAGCGAACTGGTAGATAACTGCACAGTGGAATGAAATCTGCAGTTTTTCCATTTTGTCAAGCAAAACGGAGAGCTCCTTCAAATTCATGTCTGAATAGGAAATGAACACAAAACCCTTAAATTAATGCGCACACTGAAACAAATGGTTTTCGAGATTCTCAGCGCATATTCACAGAAGACCTGAGCTTTGAAAACGATCACGCACAAGGAATGCTTTTATTTGGTTTCCGTTTTGAGGTGTCGTTTTGTAATCTTTCTGGAAGTCTAAAATTAATGCTTGTGTGGAATTAGTTGCCGTTCCGTCCTTTTCACTATTTCAGCTCCTTTCTCTTGCTGCCAAACTGCATTTAAACTAATTGCCAAAAGGAATTTGAAAAACTTCGCCTGAAATGAGCACGCAGTCTGCAGTCTATCAAAAGCGGTTATATTATAGTTAAGAACACAAAACAGAGTTGCAAGAAAATTATGCTGGCGGTAAAACGATTGCATAATGGGAATTATTTAGGACGGGTCTGGATTTCGCTTGTGTTCTAGTTTTCTCCATGAGCAAGACATCAACAAACAACACATAATCTTAGCAAAATCCCACATAGTGTTTGTGGCCGTGGAAATATCCGCTATCTAGTGGAAGTTTCGTGATAGGGACGCGGCATACTTAGTTTTCTTGCCCTAAATACTATTAGGCAAATTTACTAACTAACTAATCTATGTTCCCTTAAATTACTTACACCCACAAATGTATACATATCCATAGAGGTAGTATGTAGTAGCCTGTGGAGGTTGCAAACATACTGCCGCTTTGAGTTTAATAGTTTTGCAGGATCAATAACTATGATATGAGCCATACTGCAATTACCTATATCTCTACATTTGAAGCACAGCTTAGCCACGGTTGAAACATTCGTATCCTTACAAACCAATGATATTATAATGGTCTTATTTTGAATAGTCTGGTGTTTTAACATTCATCTGAGGGCCTGCTATGCTTCCGGTTGTGATGTGATCGATAGTTGCGTTCCTTCACAATTACTTAGAGGTTGATTAGTATTAGGCCAATCAATTCACTGAAAGAACACTTCCCAGCGCCTTAACCGAATGTGTTAATAAAGTTTTGGTTGATTTGAATTGATGTAAAACTCGGGAAATGCAGACAATGGGCATGGCTTTTTATGAATTTTATGGGCCGATCCTCCGGCTAATCTATCCTGCTCTCTTGTTCTATTCTCTCTCTCCCTCCTTCTCTGTAAAAAACTTAGTTAGAAAATATTAAAGATTCAGGGCAGTGAGTGGAATTTCGGATCTCTTGACATACTTCACTTCTAGATCATATTATTGGCACAACTTTGATATTTTATTGGCTGGTTGAACTGCAAATACATCTGGACCTGCAAACAAATGCCATTATTGCTTCTCATCAGTAGAGACGTCTAGTAAAAAGAACTGACTTCTTTGATGCGTAGTTACAGCAAATGATGTGATTAGTGTCCGTGGCAAAAGAATTTCAGGCACATGAGAGCGTAGAATGCATTGTGCTTCATCGAACAGTACATTCATAAATAGTGATTTTGCGTCTAAAGAGATTGCGCTTTCGATGACAATGCTCTGGCTTGCCATGTCTCCATTAAAAAGCCTTTGTAATGCGACGATTGCCAGTTGACGTCAATTTTACCCTGTTTGCGGATACCACCGCATCAGCTTACGTTGGAGTGGAGTAGTTACAGACAGAGTAAATTGTCGTAATAGATTTTGCCAGTTTTTATACTCCACAAATGCTCGCACGACATGCTTCATTAATGAGGCTACCACACTATCAGTTAATATAAGTGTACTGTTCGAAACATTTTTCAACTCTCTAGCTTAATACTTTCCCCGAAAATGGCAACGATAGGATGAAAGATCGCAATTTTTCTGTCGTTGTACCATAAATCGTGCTTATGTGGGGGGAGGAGTTTACGGTCTGCGCAGCACGCGGGACAGTAAGCTGACGGAATGCAGGAAGATGACAGTGGCGAAACCGACACTTTAAAGAAAAATAATGAAGGTATGCAGATACGGTGTAAACCTGGATATTCCATGGCGCTTCATCTTGAAAGATAGTCTGACTATCGAACAACTGAGTCTAACCTTTGGCAAGAATATCTGTTATTCCTCAGTTCATGCTCAGTTGGTCTTTCTTTTTTGTTTTCCACCCTCGGATACAACTATCAGCCATCAGTAGTTAATTAGATTTCGTAAGTACATACAGTAGGCGGGTTAACTTATGAAGGGTTTTATTTAGTAGGGTTGTAAAAGTAACAATCGTTAAACGCAAATCTATAATTTACCCCAAAAGGACGACTTTCGAACGAACTTATTTTAGGCTGAATAGAAAAAACTATACTCTGCAAAATCTGACTACGTAAACAGCAGGCATTTTTCTCATTCATTTCCAATGCTTTTTAAAATTCAATTATATTTCATGGGAAACATGTACAAAAATATTTATTCTCTTGCTCATTTGGAAATTTAGTTTTGAAAAACTTTCTTATACGCGAATAATTTTGATTCTGTACCTGCCGCCACAGTGGCATTCAGGTTTTCCATACCATAAGCCGTATATTTTATGCGTACGGAGAACCATACTTCCTCTGTGGTATTAAGGGGAAACTATATTGCGTTCATTAGATTTAGCAGTAGATTAGAGCCATATTGTTGACTTCACAAGCCACATTGTAAATGAAGAGACGTGACGTTTTATGAACAGCCATTTAACGGTATTAAAAATCTCAAAATTAGACTTTTTTTAAAAACCTAATTATACCCTTTATTCGATCATGAAATTAAAAGAAGACGTAAGTTCCTACTGAATAAGTGAAAGAATGAACGTTTTTATTTATTTACATGAAATGTAATTAAAGGTTTAAGTACATCGAAACTCTATGAGAAAAATGCACGAAACTTAAGTGCTTATTTCTTATAAAGTATAGTTTTTTGCACCCAACCGCTAAGAAAGCCGGCATCCTGTGGTAACTAAATTATTACAGAATAATTTTGTATGCTTATTTGTTTTACAACACTAGTTAATTACTACTTATGAAACGAAAGGACATTTCGGAATTTCGGTTAAAATTTTATAAGTTAGCCCACCTACTGTAGATTCGCTCACGATCTGCAGTCTGTCGACATTTATTTGGGTCCTCCATCATACCATTGCCGTCTGAGTACCGGTCAGGACTAAGAGAATCCACGTTTATCCCACAAAAAGTATTGAAGACCCAGTTTATTCCAAGTCAGAAGAACGTAATACTTAAGTGGTTTAGAGAGTTCTGCTTCCCATTATGCTAAATTTTTCTGGCACTCAAGATACGTAATATTACCACTGGAAGTGTTTTGCCAATGAGATCTACAGTGCATGCGTCACGCAGTAAGTCAAACACTGCTAAACGCACCAAGCAATTTAGGGAGTTCATTTCTTAACCGTCTGATCCAACACTGCTCGAGTTGGTTAAAGGGTATATTGGTGGATACCGCTCATCAAGACCAGAGGGCTTCAATTACCGAACGCAGACCGTCAAAAGATGTGTTGCAACCACACTTACTTTAGGGTACGCTTTTTTCGTCGAGCAAACCGAGACCATTTTGGCGCCCATAAAAGTTGCTGTATGCAGAACGTGACCCCATTCGTAAAACTTGATGAGCGAGACTGATACGAAAGCCTCGGACGCCTTTAACTTTGAGCATTTTGCACGATCGTCCAGCCTTTCCAAGGTAATGTACTTTTGTGCAGTAAACTTTTCCACGTTATTGTATTAAACAAAACAAATTTGAGTAAAATGGACGCTGTGATATATCCGGACAATGCTCTATGCTAATGCCTGTCCTAGACTTCGATTGCGCATCATAGCGTGTTCGTCTTTGAAAAGGAAGTAATTTGCTTCTAGAGATTTTACTTATCAAAACTTACTGCATTTAAAAATTGGTATTTTATCTGATTTTAATCGTAGAGATGGATTCGCTGGCAGGTTATGTTTAGAGAACCAGACGCTTTACAAGATCTACAAATATGTGCGATATGGGGCCCTAATGTGCAGTGTTGGGACACACAGACAATTCTTCTTTGAATTCTTCTTTGAGGTAAACTTTTTCGACGAACACCTCGGAAACACAGAAGGATGGGTTATCAACAGGAAGATAAATGAATCGTACACGGATCTCAGTTTCGTTAGCCCAATAGCTAGTTCATCCGAAACCAGCGAAACTAGTAAACTGGAGAAGAACGCTCAGCCACTCAAAGGATGTGTGACAACAGCGAGCACTAGGTTCAGTCGCCGGCAAAATGTAGTTATAAAAGGAGTACCCGAATCAACGGCAGCAGTACCAAAGGAGAGAGTTAAGCATGACTTAGACCTTCTTCAAGTGTATGCGAAAACTTTGTTAAGATACGATGCGTCACTAGGTTTTCTCAAAGCATTCCGAATAGGGAAGAGTCAGTCAGCATCCGGTTCCAATTCCCGGCCTCGACCCCTAAAAGTCATTTTGAAGACTGAAGCACAGGCCCAGCTTCTGTTACAGAGAAAATCATCTCTACGGGGTCAGCATCCTGAAGTTTTTTTCAGCCGGATTACGAGCCAAAAGAGCGAATGAAAATGAGAGAGCTGATAACGGAGCTGGTAAAGCGGAGAAACAGCGGCGAAACACACCTAAAAATCAAGAATGGACAAATAATTCAGGTCCAAAGGACATTTCTCTGGCCGAAGGCCGTCATTCTGACAGCCTAACCGATGCAAAGGTGCCAACTCCTGAGGCTGCTTGAACCAGTGGCCGCTGTCTAGAAATCTACTACACTAACTGTCAGAGTCTTCTCAACAAGCTAGACGAACTCAGATTACTAGTTTCTGAACAGAAGCCACACATAATTGTCCTAACAGAGACATGGTTGACTGAGGAAATTAGTAGTAGCGAAGTCAGAATTGAAGGCTACCAACTGTTCCGTTGTGACAGATT
>CACRXP010000147.1:652577-672081 GCA_902702965.1 Spirometra erinaceieuropaei
ATCTCCCTCAGTCAGTCGTGGAGGCTACATCCCTGCAACTCTTCAAGAAACGCTTGGATGATTATTTGTGTCCCCTGTTTTCCCTCGACGGTCTGAATCTGAACTAATACCCCTGGTCCCCACAAATATTTCCTCTGAAACAATGCTGCTCAAATGAACCAAGTACTGTTTTTATAGTGAATATTTTTTGTTCGTGTACAGTTATTTCTAACGAGCTGATATGTAATCAATAGGGTTTTCAAAGGCTTTGCCTATTATCCTTACCAAATAAACTGAAATAAACTGAAAAATAAACTGAATGGGCCGAAGGTGTTTTGCCATTTGGAACATTTGACGCTTTGAAATCAAAGTGACTATCACCAGATAGTCATTTTAAGATTTGAACGTATGAGGCATTACTTTTCATACGGTCCGTTTTTCGCATACCCATAATTTAAAAATTAAACGCGCGAAACACTAACAGGATCAGCAGGATATCAATGTTTTTATAGTCGCTTTTACGTGTGGTCATAATCTCAAAATGCGGCTTAAATGCAAATAAAAATAGTAAAAGTGGTTACAGTGTGTAGAGCAGAGCATGGCTTTCCACTTGCTATAGAACGGAATCAGCGTTTCTTTATCGTCGTGAAAGAAACGGCCAAAGGTATCAAACTTTTTTTGGCTTAATCTTATTCGACAATGAGGTTGCATTTTTGAGTGAATCCTCAAATGTGACTCAAACGACCTTCTGCAGGAAAACAAGGACGTCCTAGCACTAGCCACTTCAATAAGTGCCTACAAGAAGTATCTTACTTCAAAATTTTCAACTAATACATAATATAGAATCTATCTATATAATCATTTGATTGAAAA
Source organism: Spirometra erinaceieuropaei (assembly GCA_902702965.1). Lineage (NCBI taxonomy): Eukaryota > Metazoa > Platyhelminthes > Cestoda > Diphyllobothriidea > Diphyllobothriidae > Spirometra > Spirometra erinaceieuropaei. The sequence continues at coordinate 653,430 of CACRXP010000147.1, forward strand.
CACTGAAAATACCAAAATATTCGGTGGTACTTAAAGGCCGATCTGAATTTTTGCGTAATCTAAAACGAACGAAAAGTATAAATTAATTTTACGGACGAAACGGTTTCGTCGTATCCACAAACTGGTATATTTATTAGTTACGGACTCGTCTGACAACATATATCCTTATGAAATCTTTTGTTTCTCTGTGGTTCCTATCCACAAAGTAAAGCAAAATCCTATTTGCCTTGTTTAACCGCATCTAGACTAACTAAATTTGTAAAGAATAAAATTAAACCTCAGGTGACCCTTTTGAAATCCATGCTCAGAACGTAGGCTGTAAGAAACCGCAATAACTGTCACTACACTGATGCTTAAAGGAAGGTTTGATTTAAAGTTCTCCAAAAGATAATTTTCAAAATTTATTCTATTTGGGCTGTCATGTTCGTTTAGTTTTTTGCAAGGACAGACTTTATCTGCATATAAAACTGAGGTTAGCAAAAATACTATCACTTTTAACAATTTCCGAATCTTTCACTTTGAAAAAAGTTTTATGTCCAAACAATTTAACATGACTTTAAATATTTCTTTGATGTTTTTAATTCCCTTAGAGTTGTTGTTTATTAACACATATATTGGATCCGTGAATTGGTGTGGGTTTACGGGCGAGAAGCAATCATTCGTAAATTATTAAACCTTTCATCAGTAAGGTCTCATACTGCACGTTTGTGATACATTTTGATTGAAACTCTTTTTTAATTAAGCTTGAATAAAAGATTTTACGGAGACCATATTTATGCCTTGCCTATTTTTCCAAAAAACCATTTTGGCAGCTTAAACAGAATCGAGACTTTACGATTTATTTATCTTGCTATGATCATCCCTAAAATGAATTATCGCATAATGACAATGCTCCGTTAGCACCTGCTAAAGGATATATTCACAATTTCGCCCAAAATTTGGCAATTTTTAAAAAGATTTATTAGGGAGGGACTACAAAACAGCGACTCTCGGAGGTTTATTACTAGATAAATTCAATGTTTTTTAGGAACATGCTCTTTGTACGTTTCCAAGGCAGGGTGTTTTCATAGTTTTGATTAATATTTTCTTAGGACGCATGCTAAGAATCTTTGAAAACAACGCCTCCACTTAGACCCATTTAGTCAGACATGAAAATCTAGATAGGACTTTTCCGTTAAGACCGTTTGTTCTGTAAAAGAAAGAATTAAACTTTTCCAGATTTTGCTTAATAACGAGAGCAAAACTTCGGATGGTGTTTACTACACCAAAAAGTGAAGTTTTACCGGAGAAAAGTTATTTACTAGGAGTGCGGGTAAGTGAATATGAGCGAGTGTAAGAATTTTTGACCTATGGGCTAAAGCAGCAGACAAGGCTGAACGGCTGACTGACACATAACTTAAACAATGAATATGCGCAACTAAAATATCAGCGGGGAGCGGTTGGGTCTGTAGAGTGGTAGCTGTATTTGACGGCTGAGTGACTTCTGCCTTTGTCCACTGGTTGTGAGGTTATTTCTGAGTGCCGTAACTTCGTACGTGTTTCGAGAGTTTCGTAAAGTCTGGTTATATGTAAGGGGTTGATGTTGTTTAGCGGTGTAATTGACGTCTGAGAACTACTCTCCCTTAAAGCGATAGCTGGCTGAAAACATCATTTTCGGTGCATGCGAGCCAGTCAGGCGGTCAAAAACAGCTGTATAAAAAGAACATTTTTCCTGCATTGTCGAAGCCGTTTCAAGGATTCTGGTATAGACTAGAATATAACACTTATCGTCGATAATTGTAATGACAGATCAGGGACAGACAAAGGCATTCAAGAGAAAGGCGGTGCTCGTATGACGTGTCATGCATATATATTTATGGCCTATTGTCAAGAACATAATTTTAAGGATATTAAAATTACCTGAAATGTCTTTCACATACATTAATAAACCCGTATGGAAATTTTGACTCTATGAGTTTGTTGTGCGTATTCTAGTACAGTACCATGACCAGTTTAAAGTCGACTGTTTTAAAATAAACGTAAAATGGACTAGAAAAGGCCTAATTAATACCGCAGATGTTTAGCATTGGTTTAGAGGTCGATTTCAGAAAAAGCAAATACTTCATGGCACAAGTGCTTACTTCCAATACGTTGAGCAGTCTTCTTGTCTTTAACCAGCTCCATATACCGCCGTATGTTATCTTAATTTTTGGCTTCAGTCCCGTAGTTGATTTCAGTTTTTGATAAATTAAAACATGTAACGAATATAAACGTGGAGCATTTAGTTTTTCAATGTCCGGACAAGTGTGGTAAACGTGAACGAGATTACCAATCTGCTGATTTTCTGCAATCATTGTGTGGAGTCGCACCTCCTATCTTGTGTTTATGCCTACCGAAGTCATTCCATATGATGAATTAGGTTCTTACAAAGAACAACATGTGTTCAGAGAGGTGTAGGTGTTAGTTATGTGAGACTTAGTGAAGATGGTCGATGTAACCGCACACCAACAAAAAGCTAAATCAATGAAGGTGCGTTGATGTTGAGGCTTTCAAATATAACAAAGCAATTTGATTATTGGTTATTGATTTTATTGCTGAGGCGATTCTGTTACAGAGGATGGAAACGAAGTGACGTCCGGCCTGAGGCGGAAGGCGGTGCAACCTCACACAGGACAAGTCGCCAAGTCGGTGGTGAAATGTGCGCGGAAACCTGGCTAGCAAATCAGAATGCGGTCATCGTGCATGCGAGATGCCTTTGCTTACGCATGCGGATTAATCAATGATCGGTCGAACATCAGATATTTCATCGCGACGAGATTTTTGCAAAAAAAACAGCCAATCCCCGCTAGCTTGCCACAAACCAAAATATGTTGCTAAGCCCTCGGGAGTGAAATATAGGAGGCGAGATTTAGCGACTTCAAAACCACGGTCAAGTAGGCTGTCAAAATAAAGTGGTTGTTTCCCGAAGTCATTTTCCTCCTCTTCTATCAGAAGCAAATTCCATCATTTGGTGTGGAAATGAACACTGCCGACGACGACTTGCATTACTGTTTTGTAGAGGAAGAATATTTCCTTAAGCAGCATTTAAAGACTTGATTGCACCTCGCAAAGACCGGACTCAGTCTAACGAACTTTTGTTGTTTTCTATTGTTGCTTTTTAATTTCTTCAGAAATTAACTTCCAACATGGTCCAGGCCAAAATTTGATGTAAGAATATTAAGGTCGAAGCCCATCAGTCAAATCGGGATAACCACGTTAGACAGGATGATAGTTGATAGCCCTGCCCACTGATTCTACAATTGTATCTACTGGCGCGATTTCGGTATCTGTGATAACGTTCTCATTATGTCTGTGGGGTGCACGCACACAGGCCCTGTCAGGATGACTTTCTTCTTCAGTTTAACCGCCCCAAGAACGAGGCGCTGCAAGACTGTCTATATAGACTAATTGTATTGCACCCCCACACGGAAATCTTTAGTAAAAGGCGAAAGATTTATCCTAAACGGATTATGGTTCATCATGCTTCCCATTATGCTTATAATTGCATTTGCGCACAGTATTACCTGCATCAGATTAATTGCATAGGTACTATCCTAGGCGGATTGGCGTGGGTCTCCGTTTCGTCGGTTTGCCTGCATCCTTGGGTCTTTTTACTCCAGACCTCCAGTAGAGTCCGGTGCGAATGTGCACGAAAGGACAACCGACGCTCAGTTAGGGTGTCTACCGATACTCCATCCACTGCATCAGTCGTATTGACAGAGTGTTGCCCTCCACCCCCCACCTTTACGAACAGCCCGGTTGTATTTGGTCGCAGGGGCTTGGCTGCAAACTGTGACGCCTTGTAAACACCGCCATGGCCATTTAGCGATCCTTTCCTGCACTTCCAGTGTAAGGCACTACGGCACTCCTCCCCCGGACGCTTCGACATCGCTGGGTTTGAACTGGACGCACTTCACCTACCACATCGCGCACTTACTACCTCTTGGGCTCAGACTACAACAGCAAGGCGTCTCATACGTCAGTCAGACCCGAAGTGTTCACCTTCCTCGCATTTTTCACCTTATTTAAATTAGGTTTCCACTTTATCAGGATCGTCAATTCCAGGCATTCCCTACAAGCGCCATTTCCGCCTCCACTCATTTGCCCCACCCGTATAGCCCCTATTACCACCGGTCCCGTAAGTCAGGTAGCTGGGAGTTTTCGGTACCGGGAGGGCTACCAACTATCATCTAACCCCACGTTATATCCATAAACTACCGACAGGCAGCTAGCAGTATATTTTGGCTTAAGAAGTTAACAAACTAGCAGCACAAGTACTACGTTAAAGCCCAAAAAACGTGCGTTTCGCCGATAATCTGTCGCTACATGGAACACCTGCGACGGGCTCGACCCTTCAGTGGGTTCCCCACCATGCCCTTGTGCTTTCTGATAAATACTGCGGTTTGTAAATTGCCGCTCTTTGGATTCCTCGGAGATTGACTGTTAACATGGAGTAGATTAGTTAATACTAGGGGCCATTAAATTCTTTTTATAATAATCTACTAGCATTTCAGTTATATATAAAGTTAAGAATCCGAAGTAAACAAACCGATTTGATGACGAAGGACCATGAGTCTAAATCCCACGTCTTGCAAATTTGGAGTTGTTTATGGCTAGCTGACGACGGCTAAGAAGCCGAAAATGGTTATGTCACTAACTGGTGTTCCTGGTATTGCTCCAATTCTGCGTATAGAACAGACAGTGTAACTCTTGGAACGACATGATGATAATTGTCATAATCGTAATGAACATCTTAAACTGTGGGCGACCTATTTATTGGCCTATAGCATTCTAAACAATTTTCTTTGACCATGTTAAATATAGTCCTAAGTAATTTTATTAAGTAAAATGAACATAAATCTTTACAGAGATCGGCGCTTGCTTATATGCGGGCAGTTTTCTATGTTGATAACGGTCCTAAATTAAATTTTGACATTCACACGTATTTATATATGAGTAGTTTCGGTTAGGAAGTGTTACCAAACTACCTGTCACCCATTTAAAAGTCTCTCCTTTGGCTTGCGTCACGAGCACGTTAGTTTTAGAAAACCAAATGTTTTATCGATTTTAGAGTTTATCGTAATTGCATGTGCACTGATGTCCTAAAAACAGTCATAACGCCTATAGGCAATCTAATGCTTTAACGGATCACTAGTCTTCAGACATACATATGCAAATATATCAAAAGTTACCACGATAATAATCATTTTCATTTTAACTTTGGAAGATAAGGCAAGGCATGGTTTACGCGGTATGGTTTCTGCCATGTAATTTAGAAACGGAACAATGAAGACGTTTCTAATTCATGCAATGGATTGGTATTTGGATAGGCATTCTGTTTTGTTTTCATGGTCGTAGAACGCAACCTGAAGTAAGCGAATAAAGCAAAGATGGACATAGAATAAAGAGAAAGATGCTTTACTCGATTGCAGAATTAAATTACAAAAGTTTTTCATGGGCGTGAAAAATCCGGCCATAGGCTCTTTGAGTTTGCTTTAGAAAATGCAAGGTGCACGAATTATTTTAAAAATATGTGGTTCAATAGAGAAGCTTTCTCCATTGATCACAAGCATACCTGTGATAGATTTTCGTTGTGTACGTTCACTTATTAAATATGACTCAAAAGACCATCTTCACTCCAAGAGACACCAGCGGATTTAATGTTTCATTATGTGCCTATAAGATATGACCTTGTCGGTTTTACTGGGCTGTAGCTGAAAAACTCTTCTCGGCTGTCGGGCAAAATATCCCGCAGGACTTCAGGAACACTGTGAAGCTCAGCAGAGTCAACTGTCATGAAAATAAAAAAGACATTTTACGGTCGAGAAGTCCTATTGAAGCTCAAAAGTGGTACGGCTATAATTGTAACATCTAATTATATTTTATTTTTATAATAATTCATCGTCCTGTCCTATAATAACTCCATGAAAACGTACATTTTTGTGATTTATTTATCAATGAAACCAAGCGAATTTATGTTTGCGTTAGGCAACTGGATCAAAAAACAGTTTAAAATGAAAACGTTATAGCACTTTCTGATGAGACCGTTTTGGAGCCAACTCTCATGGTGCAGACACTTAACCAACCACCACACTCAATTTTGCGTCAGGTCCCGTAGGGTAACTAAGTGCAGGCCATGTTAATAGACTTTGAAAATTCAATTTATGATGTTTCCTTTCTCGGTTATTAGCATGTACAAGCTGCATTTATTTCCAAAATTCGACTTGACACATCTGACACGATTTTCACATAGTTGAAATTACCACTTTTCCCATGAAACTGTTATTTTTAGACAGTGTAATACAAATTCTCTTGTCTCTTTTATTTCTTCATTTCATTGCAAGTTGTCTAGTAGGAATTGTGAGTTTTGGTGAGTGTATTTGGACTGTTTTCCGAGTAGTTAAAGATTTTTCATGAATTTAGGAACATTTCAAGAGTTACGCCAAGTACTGTGGTACTCTTCGCCATGCGACCGCTTCTGAATAATCTCTAGGACACAACGGGACGAGCATGTCCGATCGCTGTACGCCCTCGCATCGGCATTGTAAAACTGACCTCGAAAGGACGAATTATGTCAGGGCAGCAAGCCTTCCGGGGGGGGGGTTGGCAGTGAGTGTTAAAGTTATGTTGATCGTCAAGCCGAATTTAACGCTTCTCCTTCACATACATCGCCACGCTTGTTTCAGGCCCAAATTCCTACATGAGTCGTAGTGGAGCTCATACACGCGAGTCTTCCACTTTACTAACTATTCGATAACTAAAAAATGGTCCTCGATATATCATAACTGTCACATTCTGGCAAAATCGAATTTTTGTTCGAAGTTAATGGCAAATATAATCCTAAGCAAACTTTGAAGGCAACCGAATTTTTTTGCGTTGTGGGCTAGATGTAAACTGCAAGTCTAGATGAATGTGTTAGCGGAAATTCGTATATGCGAACATTCATTTAGACTACAGAGTTACTTCGAGGTATGTTTTCCATTGGCGATGTTCTTATCTTATTTTCTGTCTGTGCATTTTAACACCGGATCGAGGATTCAAAACAAATCGTTCCATTAGCTGCCCGTTCTAACTACAAAGAGCTGGACATAAACATGTCTCATCAGGAGGAAATAGCACTCGACATCATTCACCAGCAGTATACAATTATTTGTCCCTGCAAAACATGATATTATCGAAAAAACCAGCTCTTTGCTCTTTAAATACCGCCATACACCTACTTACTCTAGCCTTGAAGCAGAAAATGGATCAAGTAATAAAAATGCCAAACATTTAAGACTTTTGTTTTGAAGCTGTGGAAATCCCCATAACTATGTTCAGAAGAGACAATGGCGAGCGAAAGTTCCTTTCGGTAAATTCTCATCAGGCCAATACAGTTACATAGGGGGGTACAGTGAGGGAAACAAAAATCGATAAAAGTTAGGTTTTAAATTACAGGCTAGGCAAGAGCGGAAGGGCGCAGAAAGTTATATGTGGTTAGTCAATCTTTGACCACGGTAAGCGCGGAGCATGAACAAGGTTCTTTTGGGCGCATAGGGTCGGTTTTCATAACCTTATGCGGCCGCTTCTGCTGATGCTAACAGGCGCTGGCCCAGCAGCTTAGGGTAGTTCGAGGGGACCTTGTAAATCACACGAAATGCTTCAGTGGGGTCCACACGATGCCCTGAGTCCACTGCATGCGCAAGGCTGGCGCTGTCTATTCTCCTAGTTTCACCTTTGCCCGCTATGCGGGAAGGTGCTCTCGTATTCTTTTGGGAAGGCGCCAACTCGTACGACCAATATAACCTGCTCCACAGGAACAAGTGAATGAGTAGATGCACATTGAGGCGGTCTGGGGTGGCAGCCTATCCTTGCCTTCTCCGCGTAGAATAGGTTTAGTAGAAAATGATATGCCAACCCTTGCTGCTGGGAAGGTTCCCGAGACAGCTTGGTCAAGGCGTCTTCTTAGGAGTTCACCTGCAGCGTCTCCTTGGAAAGGGACTTTGAGGAACAACGTTTTATTTTCGGCGGTTAGTGTGATGGGTTTTGCGGGTCGTTCGGCAAGGTTCTTTGCAATGATCCTGTCAGGGTACCCATTTTCGCGAAGCAGGTCCTGGATTTTTCTAAGTTCCTCCTCGATACTATCTGTTGAACAAATTTTTCTAACCCTTTGTTTTGTTGTTTGGTGAAACATCCTTTCTCATCAACAGGAATGCGCAAAAGGACAAAATTTGGACTTATCAACCTAGTTCTCGTAAATATGGTAGATGCCTGATAACTAGACAAAAACCTGTCCCGTCACCCACACTCATTATGATACAAACCCTATCAATTTATTCGGCAATAAGAAACAAAACTCAATTTTTAGTTCTCGTGGACTTCTTTGTCGTTTTATGGCCCCGGTTTCAATCGAAGGTTACATATGCTGCGCGAGGACAAATCGGACAGATCACTACCCTCGAATATGGTTTTAGAGGATACTTTTTGAAGTAAAGCTCTCCTTTGGGCACCATTAGAATAAAATTTAAAACTAGTATGCGGATAAAAATTCATTTTTGTTTAGGTTCAGAAAAACGATTTAATTACAGTTTCCATCAGATGGATGACTAATTTTTCACATTCCACTTCTACCTGCTGACTCTGTGATTTATCAAGTTATTGTAACCACGCTGCATTGTGTTTTGTGAGGTGAAATATTCAATAAATTGTCGGTTCTTTAAAAAGTTGTTTTACAATGTATAAAACAGATATTGCCAGAATGATTATTGTGATAAACAGACTACAATATACGGACGTTGACGTTTTACTTTCCGATTACCTAAAATCTGCATTATGTGTTGAGCTGCTGTCAGTGCCAACAGAATCTCCTGTCGCTAAAACACGTACTTTCTCTCTCTCTCCAACACTGTCATTTTCACCTCAACTTGTATTCACGACCTTTTGCACGAAGCAGTTTCTTTTGAACATTCTGCGCATGATTCAACATGTTGGCATGTAAAACGCGGAGTTCATCTTCCAAACACACACGTTTATGCCGGTTGTTGTAGGACGGATCAAATGCAGCTCCAGGGTTAACCGAGAAATTGACGAAGGCAAACAAGTATATAAACATTTGGTCTCAACCTGATGGGTGAAGTCCGATCTGCTTACTGCGTGCAATGCTATTCCTGGTTACCCTGTTTCAAGCCGTCACATTAGGTAACTCAGAAGTCCTGTAAATCAGCATTCTCTTTATTTACACGTCAGAAAGACATTTCATCGACCAAAGGTTTGCGTAAGGCGTACATTTTTGAATTTCATCCCTTTGTCTTTAAGGTCAAGGTCTACACATAGAATTAGCTGCATCCCACGCATGTCCATTGCTGTTGATGTTACTGCGTAATAGTTGCTCGACCGAGGACATGTGCAATTATTTCTATAACTTATAAATATCCCTGTTCTTATTGGTGTCTTCATGCATGACAGACGCCGAACTGACTATATCTGACTGCGAAATTTCAGGAAAGCGTATTGGTTTTTTGTTACTTGAACTACGGATATATCTGTTAATCGTAAATGTTTTACACGCTCCCTGAAGAAGAGAAATGATTTTCTAATTATTTGATATTACTTTGCATAAATTCCGGTTTTTATGACAATCAAGCCATCCCAAATGCCAGTTTTACCATCTCAATTGCTTTAGTTGTTGCACATTACACCGAGAACGAAATAACAATCTCGCAGCCCGCAGGAACCGATATCCAGGAGACATTGAGTTGGAATTTGAATGTTTTGGTACGTGCAGTATTAATACAGAAAGTGCTTAAGACGAATTATACCCAGACTCCTATGTAGAAACTGCATGGATAATCTTTCTGGCGACTTTAGAATTTTTGTGAAATTCGCATTAAATTTTTCGGGTTAAATGAAACTTAAGTTAAGGTTTAAGAATAATCGATTAGACTTTTCATGTGTTTACAATCAGGTATGTTCCTTTGTACTTTTTGAATACGCCTGAAGCCCAGACTTTATCATTTTCATCAATTTCTCACAATTTGGATTCATTTTAGTCCGTCCCACCATGTACCCGACTTTCGCCATGTATATTTACAAGTCGAAGTGAGTTTATACACTAGATGCAGTTAGGCATCTGATACTTTCTATTAATATGCGAAAAATGTCCCCTACACAGTTCTTTGTATCGATTACCAACAACGCGTGCCTCAGGTTTGCAATAATAAATTGTCTACTGGACTGCGCTTCTGAGCTTACTGCTGCACAACAACTTAAGGGCAAATACAAAGGAAAATGCAGCGTTTTTTATGCAAATTACCCCTAAGTATTATGCGCAAATTTACTTTCATGAAGAATGAATACACTTAAAAGTTATTTTTAAGGATGTTCACTTTTACAAAAGGCTGTGACTTAAAGTTTTTGTGTATCAGGACGCTAACAAACAACACGATTCTTTCCTCTCGTAATGTGTTTTGTTCAGTAAGACTATGAATTATTCCATTACTGTTAGTAGAGCCATTGTTGATCATAAACACGAAGGAATTTTGGCGTAAGTTACTGCGTTAAATTGAAGAAGCCTTCATAATTATATGGATGAATGCCGCAAAAAGACTTGAACCTACTTAGGTCAAGGGGACCATATGTCATGCGCAGCAGGTGATCTAACTTATGAAGTATGATGATAACGATAAATTTCAAACACATAAAATGTTCCGTGTTCTATTTATTTGTCGACAAAATTTTCATAAATGTCCCTTTTTAGGTACAGTGCGTTTATAAATAATTTTTATAATTAAAATTTTTATAATTTTAAGCGGAAATCAGCGTTAATTTATATTTCGGCGGTATTATGTGCTTATGCCTATTTCACACAAAAATGGCGCATCCGTACGTGTTTCCAACGAGAAAAGGTTAATGCAAAATTGAAAGTTTTATCAAGAAACCTGCCGCTTCTGAAGATGGATTTTTTGCTACCTAAATCAGATAAAAAATGTGAGAAAAAAGGCTATTTCTCAAAAACTAGACGCTTCGTCAATTTTTCCAGGCCGGGTTCACAAATATATGGTATTCCATACCACTAAACACAGTAATAACGCCAATGCTCAACTCTTTTTTACACGTTCAGACATTTTTATGTTTTCTGTTATTACACAATAACATACCGCAAAATCGGCCCCTCACTAAGTGGTTAACTTTTAAGCATATCGTAAAATAATTTTTCGGTATGTTCTCATTTTCGTTATTGTATAATTGAAAAAAGGAACAAGCTGAAGATTAGTAATTTAAAAATTTCCTAAAAGTTATATCGCTACTCTGGCCTGCATTTTTAATCGAAGATTAGAACATAGGAGTGAGTAAATCTAGTGAAAACATTTCAAATATAAGACGAGAAGTAAGTTTTTTGCATGCGACAGAAAACGATTTATCCTTTTTCGATGAATTGGAAAAGCCGACCAAATGTCCCAATCTCGGCCTTACCGTGGAAGAGGGTAGCATGGTCAAATATCCATTAGCAGATTGCTTAGTCAAAAGGTTTTCGTAAAGGCAACCTATCAGAGAGAGAGAGTTTCAACTGATCTAGAACGCAGTCAATGTCAACCTTTATTTACGTGCATTTTTTCGGCGATGAAATTTCATGACTGGGTAAGTCGACAAATAGGGCCAAACGGCCATCTAAATTAAACAGAAGGTGCAAGCACTCAACGATGTGTTAAATAATTTAAAGAGGTATTTTTTGAGGATTTTGACAAACACTTGAAGCCGAATCTAAATTTGCGTGCGACTGATTGAAAACTCTGAAAATCTTAGAGCATTCATGATTATTTTAAGGATTATCTGAAACGCATCTTGTTCCAACACCATAAATAACTACTGGGGAATTTATGGAGGGAAGTTCCTCTTAAAATATATTAAATCGAATGTTTACGATTTGCGTTTAAATCAGGTAGTCAGTAACCTGACTATCAACATGCGACTTTATGGAAGCCCTTATTCTTGTGACGTCTTAACCGGCGAAATCAAACAAGTCCTATTCGCCGTAGTCAGGCGCCTCTCAAACAATGTAAAAAAAGACAAAGTACAATTAATTCTCCTTAAACCGTATTGAGTCGATAATGACACTGTAGGCTGCCGGTTAATTGTAATATGTGACATTATAGCAATTCCACCAAATGACTATTGTAAAAAGCCATTCTGTCTGTGATTCTTTATTTACTTAGCTTGTTTAATGACCGGGTTTCCTATACACACAAAACGCAGGCCTGCATCGGTTTTGAGTTTTTTTGCCGTTTTTGGCATTTTCGGTAGTTCGAAAACATTGTTATTTCTAAACAACGATATAGGACTTCTAATATGTCAGATATAACAAGTTGCAAAAGCAAAACAGCCTGGATTCCTTTATAAAATGTATAAAACAGATTCCTTGTGTCGTATTTTTGTTTTTCCTTCTTCCCAAAGTCCCTGGCCTTTAAAAGTATTGCTTACACTCTACATTACCTTGGAGGAATCGTTTTTATGTTTTCACAACAATTTTCTTTTTTATTTTACAAAGGTTCCCACGGAGTTATAACCATCGGTGCAGCTTGTGACATTACGAAGGCACTCAATGTCAGCGAAATTGTCTTTTATGATGGTTCCTGGGACAAAAATGCAACTGTCAAAGTCCGACAGGGTAACAGTTAAAACTGTTGGTTCTCGGCTTCAGCGAGCATTTTTTAAGTATGCCAAAATAAACAGGCAGAAATCACTAATTGTTTGCATAAACAAAAAGAAGAGACTCAATGTAAGCCTTTTTTAAGCCTAAGAATCAATCATATTCAAACAGACTTCCATATATCTGGTTTTAAACAGCAGCATGTGCCAAAGTATAAACAGCAGCAAACAGTAAGCGTACAAGCATTAAATTCCCACTCCAGGGTTCTTTCATAATTTATCTGTCGCAGTAGTAACTTCGAGACCGGATTTCCCTGTTAGTGCAGACCGACGGATGTAATTCACAAGGATTTAGCTTGATAACTCATATTTACCTCAATTTTACAACATGTTCTAGTCTTCTATGTGAACGGTCTCCTTGTTTTCATAAGACCGTCAAAATTTAACAAATTACGTGCAGCCCCGTGTTATGTTTCGCACGCTACAGACAGTGGGTAGCATAACGCACGGAAATCTGACGATAAATTGCCTATATACCTTTATAGGTTAGCATACCGGCCCTTGGATAGATAACTTATTACTTACCTGACCGATTTACCCTCGAATGAAAATCCTTACAATAATATAGCATACATGTTTTGGCTGAGTTCCGGCGGTTGCGTAAGCGTAACGCACGTCTGGGGCGAAAATCTGTCATTATTTCAGAAGGATGCGTCAAAAGAATGGATTAGTCGTAATTTCAAACAGTCGGAAATTCAACTTTTCAACCCCTTATTATACAGAAGTAAATTTTCTGGTCACATAAAGGTTTAATCTTCAAAAGCAGGGTCATTGGCTAGGAGCCTTCTTATTCACATAAGCAGGTTATATTCATAAGATCTGAAAACTACCAAAACAAATAATACTTTTTTTAAACTTATCAGAAAGTAAATGCATTTTCAACGTTAAATGTCAAGCGGAATCGGATATGGAAAATATTTTTTGTAATCTTTTGCGAAACAAACCATGTTTAGTTTAATAGAATTTTCTAAGATTACGATAGTTCAAACTGATGAATAAGCATCCAGACTTTCTTAGCTAGCTACTTCATAATAATATCACTAGGCACAAACTTACGTCTATTGATCTACATCGGGAGGATTATATGCGGCTCGCTAATTAAAAAAGATAACAGGTAGTGTCGCAGCCCTAAGCAAAGGCTTGAAACATAGGCTTCAATCTGACATAAGCAGATATATGCTTGGCTCCTTTTGAAGACTTAATATTTCTTTTGTACAAACATCATATCTAAAAAGTTGGTAATGATTTGTAAAATATCTTGAGAATTATGCATATCTACTGAGATATGACAGACCACGTCGGAAATAAAGAAGTGTAAATCAACTACGTGATTTTTGATTTTTTAACTCCAACTTATATTGATGCACAAAAGGTACCTAGTGCAAAATCAGCATGTAGATACAGGGTCTAAATTACACCCTGGACTAACCATTTTGCCGAACGGACTTAGAAAACTTTCAATATTAAGGTTTATTAGGCATTTTTTATAACTATTGGTGGACTTAGTGCCCGCAAATAAAGTCAAGAGTCTTTCTAATCAGCTGCTTTTCTAGTGCAGTTGTCAAAGGAGCGCACAATATTTAAGCCCTAAACATGCCGTACATGCAGATGTTTCAGTCGGTCAAGACAAATATTTTGCTCCAGATTTCAGCCTGACTTATTTCTCAAAATTAAGTTCAAATTTATGTTAGTCGTGGAAGTCGTCAATGGGAGTCTCATGTCTGATAAAACTGCAAACCCTTGATGTCTAAAGAGATGTTGTATGGTTCCACTTCTCCTTGCATCTCCCAACAGGGAACGGAACTTCTGAACCAGATGTTCTCGAGGTTGACTGGGACGACACGTTCGACAATTTGAAGCAGTTTGCTTTCACATTTATCCCGCGAGTAAGTGGGTCATTAAATTTGTTTAACTTGCAATCCGTCCTGCTTTACGCAGAACTATATGTCATTCCTAAGAAAGGATTAATTTTCAAGACGATGACGAGATACAAATCGCCCACAATGAAAAAAATACTAATAACGATGCATAGTCAAATGAGACATTTTTGCGTTAAATAGTAGCCGCTTTTTCTCAAAATGTACACGGTTTATTTCAAAATCAAGAGAAATGTGTTTGAATGATAGTAATGTCAATTTTGTGAAAACGACAAATTTTCGTGCATTTCTGTCGGTTATTGATAACTTTATAAGGCCAATGCCGTTAAAGCAGTTCACATAAAAACCACCTAAAACTGACTTTTACCCTGAAACGAGGCTTCTCCATTTTGACTTCTCTAATCTCTGTCGCAATGGTCAAGACTCGATCTTGTTAAACTTAACCTTAAATTATGGTAAATGTTTAATTAATTTTTCTTTGACGATGTTTGTCTAATGATTAAAATAAAAATAACTCTAATTGTCGATCACTGACACTTTTAACTTTTTGAAAACAGTTGCTTTACTTGTTGACAAAGGCAGTCCAATTGCTTTGGAGACTGCCAAGTGAATCTTTTCTTTTATTTCTAGCGTATATGTGCATATTCATTATAGATTAAAGTTATCAAAAATTTAACTGAACACTGTTGCTTATACTCCACGGCCGGAGTTCACGTTTTCCTAAAGTATGTACAGATGCATCAATAGTAGTGAAAATGCGATTTCCACGCGGCATATCAAACGTAAAAAGAAGCTTTCGCCGGGAAAGGTGTATTGGAGGTCTGACGTTTCGAGAAGTCGTTTCGTCTACCCGTCTACACACACCACACACATGACTTCCCAGTATCTGAAGATGGATAGACAAAAATGCTCGAAACGTCAGACCTTCAATACTCCTCCACCGGTGAACACCTCTTTTTCTTTTTGATTTACGGATGCTTTTGAGCGTCGTTTTTGTAAGCAAATAAACGTCGCTAGAAACTAGTTATAGCTGGAAAGAAAATCATAGGAGAAAACGAAGACATGTTTTTGTAGGACAAAACCAGCAATTTTTCATGGTTCTTGATGTCCTTATATGCCGAGTATTATGCCCCTTTCTGTGCGCAACTTAGATATTCGGTCAGATGGAATCAGCAAATGGAAAGAATATTGTAGTAACTTTGCTTCACAAATGGAATATAACATTTTTAAACCTCGAGGGTTTGCTGTTACTGGTCGACGACGGCTAATAAGCCTTAACTGCATGACGTAATTACTCTTATCTGCGCCGATGGCATGTACTAAGTGTTTAAAATGCAGGAAACCTGTAAGGCAGTAAATGCGATAATTTTCTTCTACGCTTAAGAATATTTAATTGTATCTGTTAATGAAATATTCGTTCGCTCATCAGCACTCAGAACCACCACAATGCATTGGAAGTTTGGACGGTAAGTTAAAATTTGCATATCACAGAGATCAGCATTTAAAACCTTGTCGTGCCCTTAAACAGCAATGCATGCTTAAGTTGAATCCCGCTGCAGGCCACGTTTAAACTGCATCAAATAAGCGAAACCAGTATAAATGCTTGTGCGTGTGACGATGGTAAACCATAAAATCTTACTTTATTGGGTCACAGAGCGTTGTGAAACCTGGCGCACTGTGCGGAGGAGTCAGGTCGTGCGCGGCACACGTAGGCCGGTTATTGAGCTCTGCTAGCCACTTAACCAAATCCTTGCTGGCGATAAGTGAACGGCTTAGACAGAGGACTGACTCATGAAATGTCATCCGAAGTTTTCAAATTCGTTTTCGGTTTGAAAAAATTAATTAAGTAGGGTTGTAAAACTAGTCAACCTGCAACATAATTCTATAATAATTCTGTTACCTCAGGATGACGGCTTTCTAACAAACTTCATTGAGGCTGCGTGCAAAAACAACACTCTGTAAAAAGTGACTACTTACGTAGCACACATTTTTTGATTATACTTCATGGAAAACATGCATAAAAACATTCCTTTGTTCATTCAGTAGACAATTACGTTTTCTTTCTATTTTACACTACAAGGAAGGGTATTATTTGGTTTTCAGAAACTTTTCCTATTCCAGAATAATTTTGAACCCGCTCTACCGTTACACTTGGATTCAGGGTTTCGAAATTTCAAACCATGTATTTCCCGCGTACGGAATACCACACATTTCTCTACGGTACTAAAATGAGACCATATGGGGTTCATAAAATTGAGCAGTGAATTTGATCCACATTGATAACTTTACAAGCCACATTGGTAAATGCAGAACCATGACGTTTTATGAATGACCACTTTACGGTATATAGAAGTCTGACAGTAATAAACTTTTTAAAACTGAATTATGTCCCGCCTCCGAGTATACACTTAGAAGAAGACATAATTTACAACCGAATGAACTATAAAAGGAATATTTCTATTCATGTTTTCCATGAAACACAATTGGATTTTTGGGGGCACCAAAATGAATGAGAAAAATGCAGGCTATTTAAGTAGTAGTTTTGGCAGGGCGTACTTCTTACATGCATCCGCAAAGGTTTTTTTGGAAAGCCAACAGCCTCAGGTAACTGGACTATTATAGAATTATACTGCAGACTAGTTAGTTTTACAACCTTACTTAATTAATCTTTTCGAAGCGAAAACGCAATTCGGAATTTTGGTTGACATTTCATGAGTTAGACCACCTACCGTATACCAAACTTGAGATCACGGATGTCAGCTAAAAGCCCAGACACGTGCTTCACCGATATACTGCCACTGTTCGGCGTATCAACACGTCCCCTCGCGTTCCCCCTGGGTTTTCTGGCAGATACTGTCATTTTGCGAAATAGTTCAAATGCTGGTCACAAGTAGTTACGTTTTGGTTACTAAGGGCCCTTTGTACCGAATATTGCAGATGTGTACGTATGCAGACAGTATCCTTACGAAAGGCCCGTCGAATTAAATGCAGATGCTATCGTATTAGTAACGTTTACTGGAAATCCAATATTCAGATATTCCATGCCTAAGTTTAAGCAAGCCCTTGTCGATTTCATCCTGAACCGCTCAGTTTGTCAACATCAAATGCGTATCTGAAGTTATTAGGACAATCAACAATCAACTGTTAATTGCAGTGCGCACTCGGGCACATTTTTCTAAGCATTTGTGGGAAAAAGGTACATTCCAAAATTAATATGTTTGACATATTAGGAAATGTGCTATAACAAGAGCATATTTATCAAAAGGAATTTTGAAGACTAATGTTTCTGCGTACTTACGAAGTCTCTATTCCACCATCTACTACCTGACAAAACTTCTGCATTGCTTCATACTGTCAATTACTTGAGGTTATGTCGCGCGTAAAACGCCCGGGTCTATGTAGTTCTTATTTTACAGAGAAGGCCTTTCAAAACGAAAGCCGATGAGACATGAGTTTTACCGGTCGGACGTTAGATAATAGATTTAAGGCAAAATTAGTTTCAAGGAAAGTTATTGCTGGAAATGGTTTTTGATAAGTCTGTGGGAAAATAATGGACCTTAAAAAAAAGATCCTGAAAATAGCAGAGACCTCTATTAACTGCGCGGTTTGTCGTTGATATTCAGAGACCGAAAAGAGTTCAGTAACTTCTGAGCAGCTTGCAACCTGCTCTCCTAAACAAACGCTTGGGTATCCCACTGTTGTTAGTTCTTGTTTTGACTGAATTATAAATTTAGACACGGCGTCGGGATTTTAAGAGGGAATGCTGTGCACGACTGTTCGCAAACCCGACGTTACATTTAAATGCTATGCATGTTTGTAAATTACCTAAGGGACCCGTCGCTTTGGCAGTCGGTAGAGTCGAACTCAAATGCTTGACTTCTTTTACGTCGATTCTTTCTTTTTAATTAGTTCCAGGGAACTCAGCCATTTGTCCCTAAAATTGTCAGTTCACTGAATTCAACCGAAATCTTCAAAAAACTATAAGACATTTCAGACAGATTTGGATTTTCCCGAAAAAAAGCACTTTTACTTGGCGGTTTGACATGGACAGGTAGATATTTTAATTACGTTCT
>CACRXP010000147.1:672236-719123 GCA_902702965.1 Spirometra erinaceieuropaei
GAAACACGTTAAAATGGGTTAATAGATGTTCGCCTTTTATTTGATATTGAACGTATCGAGTATTCGTGCACACTACGCCCGGATACGTTGCAGATATCAATTAACAATTGCACGCCATGGTGTATTGTTCGTGTAACTGCTTGGAAACTGAATAGTTTTTAGCGTCGGCTTATTGAACCTTTACAATTCTACAATATAAAAAACTGTTTTCGACTATTCAAGCAATTTGGGCCACGGAATTAACCTACTTTTCCGACAAAGAATCATGAACCCCTTTTAGGACACTCCCTAGACGTTTGGATTTCATCCATAATGTTGTTTTTTACCTGTTGAATGGGCCGGGGGCTCATTGATATATATTCAAACCAAAAGTGAAGAGGTCAAATCTGTCAAGTGAGGCAAATATAAAAGATGACAGGGTCTAAGCGTTCCTCGAACGTTTGCTTCAACAGTTACATTTTAACTTTGTGCCAGATGACAGTCGCGACACCTCGTTGCCAAGGGGTTTCGCACTCTTTCCCCGTGCCAACCGAGCAAAGTATTTTCAGAACTGCTTGAAAGTGTACAACAGTCATCGCAACTTTATCGCCTGTAAGGATATTTTCATAAAAATATGATCTCAACAATATCAGATTTTCTATTACACCAAACGGTTAACGTGAGGGGTTTTAATTCGTACTGCTGGATAAATGTTGGGTTTTCGCTATCTTGCAACCCAGTGTTCTACTCATTCACAAAGTCAACCGAGTGGGAATGGACTTGATCTTTCCTCATTTTATTGGGAATAAAAATGTCCACGGCTTGGGCCATTTCTGGGATCTCAATTATGTGATTTGACCAGTTGCGGCTTTCCTCAGAAGTAATGAGCTCCGATAAGTTTCAAAGAGACTTCCCGCAGGATTCTCTATGAAGTCGAAGGCTGTATTCTTTGGTCAGTTTTTCATATTTTAAATCGATCTGTGTGCTTCTCGAGGTGCATCTGTCGTCCCAAAAACATATCTGGAGTGGATGATTTACACTTGCACAAATGACAACCAAAGTTACGCAAACCTCTACTAAATCTTCCATGGACACGCTGTCGTCCAGCTTATAATACACCTCTTTATTAAGGATCACTTTTCATCATCGAAAAGCATGGCAAATATCTACTGTTTAATCCTCAGGATTCACTCATAAGCAATAGCGTTCATTCGCCGTTTAGCAAGTCTTCGGTCTTCTATTGATCTCGACGTGGTCGAGAACCATCGATAGATAGAGGCATCGCTAGGTCTGCCACGCAGAACTGTTGCAAAACGGTACGTTCCTAGTCTCATAATTTAACAACCCAATAGATGTCATTACCTTCGAGTGCAAGCCTTTTTTGTAAAATATCTGGGCAAGTTTATATTCTTTAGTATTGTCCCTCTTCCCAAATTGCATTGCATCAGTTTATTTTCACTGTTATATATATATACTGTTATTACATCAGCCGCGACCAACTTAATAAAGAACATGCATAACTGTGTCAGGTATTTCGATCTAACAGATATCCGATTAGTTTTGTAGAGAACTGCCCCGGACCCCAGCACAACCGCAAGACCCCAACCCCGACGGCGATATTGTGGCACGAAAATCCTACTCCCTGTCATATGTCCGAAGAACCTCTGAAGTAATCCACCGACATGTAAATCGTTTAGGTATTCAGGTTTTCCACAAACCGGCATCCTCACCACACGCAGCACTATGTCCAACCAAGGATCCCATTCCCAAAAAACAAATGAAATTTATCTCATCCCATGCGCAAATTGCTCCTACGTGTATGTGAACCATACGGCTAGACGCCTGGGCACCCGTATTAACGAATATAAAATAGCCATCCGCCAGAGAACCTCTGTCCCTCAACTTTGTCCACGCATTCGAGTACGACCACTGGTTCAATTGGGAAGACACCAAGGTCGTCGCCAAGGCTAGCACAAACCAATCAAGGGCAATTCTAGAGGCTCGGTACTCCAATGCGGATAGTATCAACCGCCGTGTTGACCTGGGTGCACATTGCGAGGTTCGACGTTCACGACTGACTGATTCTTGCCCTAGTCGCACATAAACAACAGCTAATACAGCCGTCCAGAGTTTCGCTGATCCGCCGTTCACTCTCTTTCTCCAGTACGGGAGGCCGTAGTCGTTCCGTCTTCTCTCCCATCCCCTCCTCCGCCCCACACAGAAACCTACCATGACTTCGTGACCACCTCTCACACGCCTGTCGCGCTAACTGGTCTAGTGTGACAATTAACTTTAACTCTTGTTTTCATCCCGTATGACGATGGGCTGATGTCACAAACTCGAAGATTCACAAGTGAAACTCGACTTTTCAGAAGAACTTTTTGTCTATTTCATCATATTGGCTCGAAATGCATATCACCTCTGTTCTACTACATATATAACCCTTCAACTGTAATAGTAGACCATTTGTGTACTGTACGGATGCATGTGCATATAAGTCTGCATGTCCTGAAGAAAAACTGAGATTCACTGATCACGAGAGGGCCTTCAAATGGACATACTTGACTTATGCAGAATGTTTTCTTGCATACACCGAATAACTTCCTGTGTACATGCTGAACGTGTTCTGCTAGATTGTGACTAAAACTTACGGATTTGTGTCGTTGGAAATATTAGATCCCGTTCCGTATTGCTAGATTAAAGACGTATTTCTGACATATCGAAATTCCTTAAATCTTATCGAAAGTACATCAATAGGACGCCGATTCGTTAAAGCAACTGACAACTATTCCATAGTTTATTTCAAATAAAATACGTTTTTACAATCAAAAGCAGGAGTTTAAAATAAAGTGACTACAGAAACGTTGATTATTTTTTCAATAATGGTCTATGAAGGGTCACGCAAAAGTCCGGTTAGGCATGGACGCCATTTTTGGATAGCTGGTGGTCGTCGGCCTGACATAATCCAGCCTCAAGCCTGGATAATTCTGGAGCTCGGTGTCAGGTTTTGGTGTCACTGAACGCTTTGTCATAACGCTACAGACTCAGCATTATGATTAGGTTGTGTAATGTGACCAGATATATGAACGGCCTTTCCCTAATGAGAATATTTCTGCTGCAGGGTTTACCATGCTTGGCAACATAGATACTAGATTAGAGACCAGACATGTGCGGTTCGCCAATGTTCTGCCGTTGTTCTGTGAGGGTTTCGTCTCGTCAATTTGCTCCTCAGCTTTCCCGCCTGCTTTTTGATAGGTACTCCAGTTTTGCAGCCTTTTAATCTCCTCAGAATTTAATGCGCTAACTCGGACTAATCCAGTTGTAAACCCAGTTGGTACACTACATCACAGAGACAAAATAACTTCAAAAGACTATTTGGCGAACTGATATTTGTCTCCGATGAAATTCGCATCAGGTCAGTTTATTTATCTGGTAGTGGGTTCACAAGAGAAATTGAAGTTATCCAAAGGCAGTGACCATCAGTTGAGTCCGGAAACCATGGTTATTGTGTATGGACGAGAGATGGAGGCGCGGTAACGTGCATGCATCTAGAAAACTAACTGACCTTTGGTCATGGTAGTTGGGGGGCTTACATGATGTTCCTCTATGCCTACAAGACCGACGAACTCTTCAGCATTTGCTAATAAACATCGTCTCTATGATTTCGCGTTGTATGGTGAAACATTTTAAATAACCTGCAAGCTTCGTTGTTGTCCACGCGGCGTACCGAACCAAGCATATGTACAAGGTGTCGTTGTCTACGTTTTACCCCTGTCCTCTGTCAATCGTGCTGATGGGTGTCCACGTAGCCTTTTGGATAAAGGCCAAACTTTACGGCCAGCACACCCTGCTCCACAGGAAACTGTTTGAGCTGGCAATCCACACTTAACGTCTACATGTTAAATGGCTTAATCGCAAGTAATACTTAAATCCATGCTGCAGGAAATGCCTGCGAAGCAGCTTGATTGAGGCATACTGTCAGGAGTTCACTCACCGCGTATCCTTGGCTGGGAACTTTCAAGGACAGGAATTTTGTTCCGCTGTCAGTTTCAAAGTTTTTGCTGTCTTTTAAATGATACTCTTTGCGATTTAGTGACTAAACTATATTTTGGAAGACAGTTAATGAATCCTTCCAAGCTCCCCTTGATGCCATCTGTCGGACAAATTTGTCTAACCCTTTCCGCCAATGAAGTGGACTGTGTTTTTTGCCAAAGGGACCTCAAACTACTTCCGTTTTTCGCTGCACCGTTATCACGAAACTGAACCGAAGTGATGAAAACTTATTAAAAGCAAACGTTTGCTTATCAACTAATCATGCGAATCTCTTTGTGTGAAATTTTCTTATCCATTAAATCATGTTACCAACCTGTTTTAGGAAAAATTAATAAAACAAAGACAAATCAGTCGTCTTTCTTAGCTGGTTAACGAAAAGTGGGGTTTATTTTACCAAAGGGACATCGATCTACTTCGGACTCGAGAATTAGGGAACGGTAAAAAATATTTTCTTTTATGAGCTGCCTGTCGTCAGCTGCTATGCGACTGTAATCTTTCCTACAAGTTGCAATCTGTCAGCCCTCGAAACTAAGGGTAGTTTGAAATGAACATAATGGAGACGCAAAACCCTCTACTTGTTTTACCAAAACAATGGAGGCTGTTGCTTGTTAGGATACTGCTTACGGCTTCCGTATTTTTGTACAGATTACAGTTACCAGCAATTACAATTTCGCAAAAACAATACTCATTCTGACAAGCACGCGGTTATTTTAGGCCAAATAAATTGCAGAAAAGCAGTTACAAACAAAACGCCGCCCCTTGCAAATTTCTCCATTGGAGAAATCGAGAAAACAAGATTTCATGATGCCATTAATGCCCTCGTCTTCCACGGCCAGTGCGTGGGCAATATCTTCCGTCTGGTGGATGGTACCACCGATATCGACGACCTCGTCCGAAAGTTCAACAGTGCGCACTCCTCGCCAAATTCCACTGCCGAGTCTGATGCAGATAACGAAATTGCGTTTCTCGATGTCCTTCTACACAAGCAGGAGGATGGGTCTATGCAGCGCAGGGTGTTCCGAAAGAAAACCTGGACGTGACAATACGTTAATTTCCACAATTTTGTTTCTCCCAACATCAAACAAAATCTAGTCCAGGGATTGGCGGCTAAGTGAGGCGCATATGCTCACCTGAAGCGATTAAAGCAGAGCTCTAATAGCTGCGGTACACACTTCACGAGAACGGATACCCAGATAGACTCATCCTCCGGAATATTGGGGAAGGCATTGCAAAACCCCCTGTTGCAACTGCAGAAAAGAAAGATTTATTCATAAGACTGCCCTTTGTAGAGGACGCAGCGAGCGAACTAGTCAGACGGCACTTAACTACAGCTATCACGAGAGCATTCCTCGCGGTGAATTTAGGCGTATTTTTCACAAACTCTCACGTCCTACGTTTGGGAGGTAAAGACAGGCCAGCGTTGGAGGCCACATCAATATTCATTTACTCATTCACTTGCTCCTGTGGAACGAGACAGATTGGCCGTACAAAGAGACACCTGGAAAAGAGGGTGCGTGAACATGTGCCCGGTCTGGCTAGACAGAGGTGAGACCCGACCGATTGCGAGTTCTATTCTCGCACATTTAATCTATACGGATCACTGAGTCAATGCCAATGAAGCATTTCAGGTTGTCTGTCGGACACCAACAAGCTTCTCTAAAGGCCTACGCCAACGGATACTAGCAACGGCCGAGACAAGGGTTATACGACCAGCAAATCCGATGTTATGATGTAAAAAAACCTTGACACAAGCGCTCTCTCTCTGTCGTGGCCAACGCCAACCTCAAGTGATGACGATATGTTGCCTCCAATCCCTACCTACAGTGATGGGTACTACATGTACTCAATTCAAGAACATCACTCAAAGACTCTCTTACCCTTCCCTCCCCTAGCTCTAAGGATCAAAACCCGCCGACCTCGTCATGCGGGCGGCGTGGGGAGGATGAGAGTTAACGACTTAAGAGCCCTTGAGACACCAATAAACACTGTTAGTTTTTATTTATAATTGAAGTAGTTGAGAGAATCTTTTGAATTACGGTAGATAATTGAATTCATATTAAAACTTCATTGGTGTATAATTTGTCGTACGAAACGGTGACGTGACTTTCCAGAGACGTCATGCTTTATATGAATAGGTCTGCGATTTGCTTTTTCGAAGTCAGTCATTTTAACTTAATATTTCGTGCTGTCTGTCTGTTACTTTAACCCAAATCCTTAACGCTCGCTCCCGGCTTTTAAACACTGATTTATTTTCACTATGACAGGCAGGTCATTTAATAGCCAGTGGATAAAAGACCGAATGTGTCTGCAACCTCGGCGATTTATCACTGCCTTAAAACAGGTGATGTGGCCAAGGGCCAATTGCAACGTCTGTGATCAATAATATTTAGAGATAACTATATTGGCCTAGCAAGCTTTTGTTAGATACTTGACTATGCAGATGCATCGAAAAGCAAAACGAGTCACTGCAGTTGTTGGCAGTGTTGGCAAAGAAAATTAAATGTAAGTAGTATTCAAGTAAAACTAAAAGACCCTTCATGTTTCCCGCCGCTGAGAGTATGCCTCGAAATTTATAATTCTCAACTGAACCGAAATTTTAATATTGCAGTTTACGTTTTCTACGAATAAGATTATTTTTAGGGACGATTT
The DNA here is from genome assembly GCA_902702965.1 of Spirometra erinaceieuropaei. Taxonomy (NCBI): domain Eukaryota; kingdom Metazoa; phylum Platyhelminthes; class Cestoda; order Diphyllobothriidea; family Diphyllobothriidae; genus Spirometra; species Spirometra erinaceieuropaei. The sequence continues at coordinate 678,918 of CACRXP010000147.1, forward strand.
GCCACATGATGCTCGAGAAAAACAAATAAAAAAGCGAACAAATTACTCCTCTCGCTAATCTGTTTAAGCATTTTACTACAACGTTAATTGTAATTAAGGGATGAACGTTTTAAAATACTAAATTAAGTCACAGCAGCCAAAGTCGCGTAACCGAGGGGATAGAACATCTGTTAGTTTAATTTTTCCTCATGTGCTGCGCCTACATTGACGGACAAAAAGGTCCTGCCTCTGACTGCATAACTTTTCGTTATTAGAACTCAGGCAAGCAGAGGGTTTTTCTCTAGTCACAGACCTTCTCCACAAAAGTTCTCTGTTAGACAAAAACGTTATCAGCTTCAGTGTCAGCTAGATGACGCAGTCACGGGTTATTTGCGTTCAGCGCATTTGCGTCCGAGCATTATTCGCAAATTCAGGGAGTCTCAGATGCAGTCAAACCTAAAATATTTTGTCATCTGCTTACCCTTGAAGCGTTGTGCTAAAAATAAGGCCTAAATTAATCTACCTATTCATCCGATATGCTTATACGATGAAAATAAGATTGCAATTGCTATTGCTATTTTTAACGATCTTTCAAGAAATAATGTGGATTACAGGTTTTTTTAAATAGTTCTCCGTCGCTTACCTTACAAGCTTAAAAAATTTAAAAAGGTTTAAATATGCACTGCTTTATTTGTCAGTAGGTTTCCTATCCACCATGATATGGCGTGAGAATTTTAAATGCTTTAGATGGCATGTATTTTTTCCAAGACATTGGAAGACGAAGGCATCTCATCAACCATTCAACATTTTGCATTTCTCTCATTAAAAACGTCATAGGTTCCCATGTCTTGAATAAGTTACGCAAAGCACACTTGGTTGGTGAAGGCTTATCCGGTGAACAAATATTTTTAATCATTCAGCCATGAAAAATGCAAAACAATCAAGTTTTGCGCTAGAGACTCACATCATTTATACATTGTGCAGCAACAAGCGGACTATGTGACTTTATAGCCATATGACTAGTGACATATGTAAATCAATGTATGCATTCACTTAATGCTGTAATTTCTTCACATTTTTGTTTGTTAATCGATTTTTTATGTACAAATAGGGAGTTCAAAGGCGTAAGCCTATTTCCCTCAAATACACTGACTGACTGACTGATATGTGCAGTGCACAGAACATGGCTGTAGTGTGATTTGGATGCTGAAAATTAGTTGCAGTTTATGAATTTAACAAACTTAGTTGGCTCTGTCGTTTCAGCCTAGGTAGTAGCCAAAAAACATCTTTCGATGGTATTGCAAATTCGGATATATTTTATAGAAACCCCAAACAAAAATACGCTTTCTTGCAGTCGTTTGATAGAGAACCACGTCCTTTTTTATACTCGAAGAAGGAATATAGTTAGGTTTTGAAAATCAACGGTAGAAATTCATGCTAATTAAGCAGTCATTTTTTACCAAATACGGTTTCTACAGCAGTTTTAAAGGCAGTGTATTCGAAGGCTGACATTCTGCCAAGTTTGAAATATCATAGGATTATGCCGCGAAATAATCATTACTACGGCGCCCAAGTAATCCTTACTATCTGAAAACGCATTTCAGAATTTCAGTCAGCATTTCTTGAGATCAGTCAGTCACTGTAAGTATTGAACCTCGACCTTACAGCAGTAGGTCCCTATGATTAATTTTTCTAGCTGTTCATTAAAATTAAATCTTAATAATATTACTGCATACTTGCAACGGTTTCTTAATCAGCGGTATTTAATGTGCCACTGTCGCGGTGGAAAACGGTAGTCCGCAAAATGAAAATTCTGGACACTGCCGAAAGTATCATTTTCAAGGTCAACAGCCAAATGCAGACGTCTACCTAGCGGGAGCAAACAGCAGTCATGTAGGCATGGATTACTGCAGAAGTTGATAACACTTTGGTCTCGTTCGTGCACCACTTTTGCGCAGCATCGCTCACATGCGACTGAGGATGCAGTACAACGACTGACAGGGTCTGAACACGAGGCTCAACTATCGGAGCCTTCCATCTGAGTGTTTGATGAAGTTCAGAGTCACATCCAAGACCATTTTCGACACAAGGCGAAAAGTGTGCATTTGAAAAAACGGCAAGGACTCGGGGAACAAAACCATGTCTTCGTGGCTTATTTCGTCCTCGCATTTTTTATAAATGACGCTCCCACGCTCTCGTAACTAGATGGAATGTAATCTACTTTTTTGTAAAAAACAAACTGAAAGGACTGCGAAAATGCTCAACTTTTGCTAGCACTCTCAGATACCCTGATACTCTCATCATGCCTGGAAGATCGGGCTCCTGGCATGTGTGGATGGGGAAGTTTAATGCGAGGACGCAATGGACCACCTGAACATTTATCCGAATGTTGGCCTATTATCGCGCTCTCTTTTCCGTCCGTATTACAGGATGACTTAATTTTGGCCCCTGAGTGGGGTCGCATACTGCATCCTCGCCAAAAAACCTACCAAGGAGGCCGTTCACTAAACACGGAAGGAAACTTTTTTAAATATGTCCCTTTAATCGGGAGAAAGGCTGCATTGTTGGATGAATACTCCCAAACATGATCTAGTAACAAAAATTATATGAATTTAATCTTGGAACCAGATCATAATTCCTCTCTTGTCTGGCGTGGCCGGAAAACCCCCCGTCCTCTTTCTAACCACACTTATCGTTGGTAGATTCCTAGCCATCGCCCACTTACGATGAGGCAAAGTATTGTACAGGGTTACTGGTTAATATCTAAAACAGGCGTACGTATTCTCTGACTAACTTGCAACTGCGAGTAACTGCACATTTTTAATCCTGGATGACTCAGCAGACCATTATTTTTTAAACGAACTGAATATGAAAAGACCTTTAAGAGAAAGATCGGTTGGATACCAGTGTCGCAACACTCCGTTACTGATGCTAGTATTATTGCAGTTAGTTACCCATACTGTAAGCGTTGTTAGAGTAGCATTGGCAGCCGTGGTGGCGGTGGTAGTAGTAGTACTAATAGCAGGATTATTAGTAGTATTCGCCGTATCAGTGGTGGTAGACGGGGGAAAAAGTTTTCTTCAGTGTTGCGACACTGTATTCCCGCCAGGGGTAGTAGTATTAGTAGTAACAGCGGTAATAGTGGTAGTAGTAGCAGTAGTAGTGGTGGTGGTAGTAGTAGTATTAGTGGTAGTAGTAGTAGTAGTAGAAGTAGTAGTAGTAGTAGTCCGCCCGTAAGACAGGCTGGTGGGGGACTAGACAATTCTAAGTGTTGCGACACTGTATTCCCGCCGAAAGATCTTATCTTGCTTGTGCACGGGTTAAAAAATAGTGAGCAAAGTGAAATCGTTAAAGTTGTCTAAACATCCGGTGAAATGCGTCTCTTCTTAGATCTTCTATTAAAAGGTCCTACGTACCAGGATGTTATGTCTTTTACCTAGATTAAATTACACGAGGTTATAATGCTATTTGGACATGAGTTCCCAAACTAAATAAGTTCCAGGCGTTTTAGGAAGATTGACCTTGCTGTGTTTCTACTGCTTAACACAATGATCCCTTTAGCACAAAGTGGACGACCGAGTCAGTAAAATATACATAAAGTCACGACAAATGTCAGCAGCCCAAAAACCTCTTAAAGTTATTGATTAAAACACCCGGATGAAAAGGATTGATTTTTTACTGACCTAAAATGCAAAAAAACGTTTTAAAAGCAATACCATGCTGTTTAAAAAACAATTCTCATGTAAAATAAAAATCGGAAAAGTAAATGTCTTGACCAACTGAGTAAACTTGCTTTGTAAAAGTAAAAAATAAGTATCTTTACAATGTACTCGGGCTGCAAGTGCCCAAGAATTAGTGTCACACTCATCATGACAACCGACCAACCGTATAGTGATTGGCGAAACCCATAATATGATATTTTCGAATATGTGTAAATTTTTTTATCTAGAGCTCTGCTCAGCAAGGAGGTTATTCTACTAAAAATGAATTTACTTTTTATCCTTAGTGATAATTTCCTAGAGTCAGTGAAAAGGGCTTTAAAATCAATTAGCAAGTGTAGGCACAGGCATGAACGTTCCGCTGAATTAGTCAAACTTTTATTTGTAAAAGTTACTTATGTTTTATAGCGTTGGTGCAACTAGTTAAAACTCAAGTTGTCCCTGAAATCTCAGCAGTTACTTAGCACTGTACCATCTTTCCGGTCAAATGCCTAAAAAAAGATGTGTTTTGCTGTCTACCGTCATCAAAGCTTTTGAAAAGAGACCATTCTCAAACATTTTAGCCCTCTACTGACCGTTTGAGTATCGAATAAATTAACGCTACACTAAAAACCACAGATAAATATGCTCTTGTACAAATGAAAAATCTTCTCTCCTAAATTTCCTTCAAATTATGCTTCGCTCAGGCCTTTTGGGAAATTATTCCCAGACTCCTCTTGCGGTCCTTTGACTGAGTTATTAATATCGTATTGAAAAAGAAGAGTTCCCTTATATTTTTACTTTGGAGCCAGTTTCGTTGGATTTTCTTAATTTCTGGCTTAATTTGTCGACAGGTAGGCACTGCAGAGGAGTAACACAACGATTTGTTTATTTCGCTAACGTCTTATATGCTAATCACTTTGTCTGTAAATTAAATAAACTCTTAAATACAATCGCGCAAAAATATTTCGTTACGTACAGTGCGTGACCTATTTCATGAAATCTGAAAACGGAAAGTGATGAGAGAATTTCTGGACGACTGGAATGTAGAGCATTGTGTTCGCTCATCCACTTTCTCCAATAGAATGTCCGTTTCTTGTGCATAACTTGTGTTTACATAATTATATCAAGTAAAATATCAGTAAATTTGATCGAAAATGGACATTAGATTTTACTCGTGCAATTTCCTATGCTAGTATATGTCTTCGACTCCGGTTACGCATCTGAACGACTTTTCCATTGAACGGATAGTAAGTTACCCGCGAGAGTTTTAATAAACAGATTTTGCTGAACTTGAAAGTTTATTCTATGTCCGATCTTAACCATGTTAATCAAACTACTAATACAAAGGTTATTTTAGGAAAACCGGAGGTTTCATCAATTTCTTAATGTCAAATTAGCAGATCTGTGCGATTTGGTGCCCTAAAGTGCAGTAATAACGCAGATAGAGGTTCCTTCGTTTAAGTGGGCTGAAATTTGTTTGCCGTTTGGAATATTCTACCTGATGTCACATAGATGACCACCACGGAATGGTCATTTCCAGCTTTAAACACATGAAACACTACTTGTCGTGTAGTTTAGCTTCTATGCATAGCTCATTCAGAAATAGACCGAGCAAAACATTTATAGTTTCAACAAAATATCAGTCTTTTTTATGAGTGCTCTGCCATGCATTCATAATTGCAGAACGGAGTCTAAAAGCGAGCAAAAATAGTGGAAATGGTCTCAATATATAGAGGAAGGCATGTTCTTACTTTTACGGTAGAAAATACTGGTAATTCTTACGAACGCGAATGAAACCACCAAAAGTGTCAAATGCTTTCTTGGCCTCATCGTGGAAAAATGCAAAGTACACAGAGATACGTCAATGGAGTGCAGTGGTAAAGCACCTCTCAAAGAGGTAACATATTAAGGAAAGTTTTTTTATTGGTCAAACGCATATTCGTTGCTGACTTTCGTTGTGAGCAGACATTTTTTTCGAAAATGAAGTTTGATGTTTGAATGAGTCGCTACATGTTACACAAACGACTGTTTTCGTAAATAGGAGCGCCCTAACGCTCACTTATTCGGTAAATGCTCTCAAGAATAATCTTTAAGTTCTCAGCAGACAGGTAATTCAGAAATTATCTTTATGGATGATCGGGTGAAAACACTGAAAATCATGAAGTATTCACCAAAATTTCGAGGCCGATTTGAAATTCAACGTAATCCAAAACAAAGAAAAAGTGTAAATTAATTTAGCGGAAAACAGTTTCTATCAATCAACACAAAATGGTATGTATACGATCACGCTTGTCAGTTCTATCTAAATTTATTTGGCACCGACTGGCCTCATGAAATGTTACCTTATGAAAACGTTAGATCTTATGACGTCCCCATTGGTAAAATCAAGCACAATCCAGCTTCTCTTGTTGAATCCCATCTCATTTATTTCAAGCAAATTAACAAAAGGAGAACTTACTGGAAAACTGTTTTTAAATCTGCGCTCAGAATGTAGGCAGTTGACAAACCGTCGTATATGCAATCACACTACTGCTTTAACGATATTTAGATGTAAACTCCACTAACACACTGCTATTAGACGTTAATTTATGTCTACTTTCATATTTACCCCGTTTTTGGTATAAAAATACATTCTGTACATCCAAAAACGAACTTTACTTAATTAGAGCCATTTCTGACTTTTTCGGAGTACTGCGCTTTTCAAAATAAATCGGAATTTCTAAATAATGCAACATTGCCTTTAACAATTCTTTTATACCTTTAATTCTTTTAAACTTGTAGTTAATTAACATAGAAATCGGACTCATGAAATGGCATCGGTTTGTGATAGATTGGCAATCATTCGTAAATTTCGACACATTTCATGAGTTAGGTCACTAACTGTATGTGGAAGTCAGCTAGGCAACCCAATTTTGTACCTTTTCGCGGTTGCCTAAGAGATATTTGCATGTGCTCGGAAAAGGTAGGTCTGGTAATTTAGACGATTACCTAGTACCGTTATTGTTATGTTTCAATGCACGAACTTGTACATATATACAAATAAAAATCTCTGGAGGACCACGTAACTTCGTGGTTCTGAAAACAGCGTTTTTGGTTGAATTTTTCCTCATCATATTTATTCAGGAAAGAAAGTCAAGTTTTAGTCATCAATGATCCTCATGATAAGCTCTTCTCATTTAAACTAATGTACTTTACCAGAAATGGATGCGCAAATTTGTAGATGTCGCCTGAGATAACTATTAAATGCAAAACCGCCCAGATAAACAGAAAGGTTAACATCCATTTAAACGTTCGCTTTCTAAAAACTACGCCTCATACATATTTTTACAAGAAAACCACTTTCATATATTGCCTTAAAAATTAAAATTCATAACGTCCGATATAATCAGGACTAATTTTCATATATTTGCAGCTTTGTCAGCTTCTGTAAACAGATTTAGATAATTACGTTCATATTTGCAGTTCATTGAACAGGATCTTAGATAAAAACCCATTCTATGAGAAAACTATCTGCTTTTCGAAATTTAATAGAATAATTTGCATATGTTTGATCAAGCCAAGATCACTTGTCACATTCAATACATGTTTGACAGAGTGGTGATCATGTGTTATATTCTAAAACGCTCTTTTATTCAGTATCATTGTAAGTCTCCCGAAGAACACTTTTATCTCTTTTCCAAGGCTAGGTCAAGGCGAACAGACCGGAAAACCTGCTCATGTATTTATTTTCGAGTACTCCGAGGGACATCAACTTTTGCACCATGACATCAAGCCAGAAATGGCCATCCTAATCCGTCATTCCTGATAAAGTTTTTTACAAAATCATCCAGAAAATAAGATTCAAAAGTCAAATTTGGCCCCTTCGGTAACCGAACCAGGCAGAAACTTACGCCAACACATTGAGTCCCAGGTTGCTGTCTACATTTAAAACCGGCCACTTTGTCATGTACTTTGGTTTATACGCATATGCGCATACTCATATACTTTGTTATATACTTACAATTAAGTGTACTTTGAAAATATTTTTCCTTGGAATGAATAGGAAACACGATGTTGGCAAGACAACCCGAACTGCGACTACATTTCATGTATTGCTTCTTTATTTAGAAATCTTTGGGCAGTATTTAAACGCAAATTTTACCAGGCACTGTGCTATCCTCCCAACTCAGATAGATTCCATTATCTTTTCAATGGAATCCTTAGTGAAAACCTTGCTTTATAATCTTTCGATTAACTTTTGACTGGAGGCTCTTCACAAAGTGGCGTTAGTATATGTGTCAGCCGTTGTCACAAGCTTTGAATGATCACAACTGCAACGTCCTAACTTATATATAAAGCACACGGAGAAGATTCGCTGCCCTCTAGCAGCGTTTATGACGTGGGCCAAAGAAGGGCGGGAAAGGCAGGACATCAATTAGGGACAAATAAAGGACAGGACGATCGTAAACATTAAATACTTAAAAGAGCTCTGGCTTGTGGTTGCGTAATGGCTAAAACCGACTTTGCGCGTTCATGCGTCCATTAGTTTGCGGGAGTCATCTAAAAGGTGAAAACCAACGCTCCGTACTGGGATTATGTCGTCAAGAGTGTAAAAAACCACTCAATTCTTTGTAACTTTGTGTTTAAGAAGCAAAATATTCCTGCCAGATTTAGACGCCCGCTGATTAGTTTTGAATCCGAGGAGTTAGAGTTTTGTGTTAGGAGAAGGGAGTAACCGAGTGAATAAAACTATTCCTTCCGCATTATCCATCACATTAGGGATTCAGGGCTAGGACTGATATTCGCCAAAGATGCACGGTCGAATAATCGTCCCATTGGAAGAAGTATAACTTGTTATCGTCATGGGCCAGTGATTCTGTATGGAAGACACTCGGGGATCTGTTCATTGACCTTCATAATGCGCACCAAGGTCATTCTAACAGTTTGTTTAAGCTCGCTGAGGTAAGTTCTAACTCGTTGAAGCGAAGGAGTGACCTACACCCATGATTAACCTGGGTGCTACACAGTAAACAAATTCGCCTGGGGATTCCGCTGTGTGGGAACCTTGCCTTGTGACAGCATACGTTCAGAAAAACCAACGCATAGATTTGCCTCCGCTCTGATTAAAAGCATGTGAGTCAGAATTTTGCAAAACAACATAATGATTACGAAGCCGAATCGCGAAACCTGGGTCTTGCTGCATGCGTTAGTGTGTTTACGCACCTGCGTATTCAACGTAGGCGGACTCCAATGTTTTGCAAAATTGGTAGAAAACTTATGTTAAGTGCCATGGAAAACTAATGGGCATCAAACAATTAACTAGCATAAATTTTCTGCCTTTAAGTCACTCCCTGATACCTAGTTGCCAGTTACTGTACTTGGTTTACAGCAAAGCACTTTATGTATGAAAATAGTAAGAATCCCAACGAATTGCGTCGTTCCCTAAAAAGCGTCCTCTTCCCTTATTTTTTTGTAAGCATCTGAAAATGTTTTACAGAATCCCAACTGACTATTTTAAAATATTCCACATTATCTGGCAGTTTTTTACTGACTTACACTGCCGTCTGCCTCCTACACTTTGGTGCCCACATTAGCTTTGTCGTTGAAAAAAACAGTATGAGGGAGGAAAATCCCTCTGTGTTGCCCGCAGTACTCCAAAAGTTCTCTTGTCGTTCTGTCAACCTCACTCTCACTTGAGGTCTGAGAATAAATGGGAAATCCGCGTGAAAATCTGAAAGTAGCAGAAATGCCTTCATAGATAGGGTTTCGGACCAGGAGCTTATAGATCTCGTCGAATTCTTAATTTGGTTCTCCCTATTAGTCAGAAGGTAAGTAGCGTTTAGGTCTGCGTTTCTACCGCTGTAAGCATGAGTAAACATGCAAGCCGACTATTCGGGATATTGCCTCTCGAAACATTTAAGCATTAGCTAATCAATGTTCCCAGGCAGTCATCAATACCAAAAACGTTATGATATGGTGGACAAATGTCTGAACATTGTTTTGGAGGTGCGGGGCAGCCGTAGAAGCCTTTTTGATGCCGTCGTCGGTTAATTTTCTCTGCGCATCTATTCATTAGGAAATAACAAAATTTTGTCTGCGTTATTTCTGGATATATGTCTTTTAAATGTCCTCAGCATCAGTTTTTTCAGCGAACTACATGCGTCGCATTACAAACTCATCTTAATTTGGCATTGTTCAGAAAGTTGTTTCTGGCATGGTAGTTTTTAAACCAGGCCGTGGGTATAAGGTTGCCTTAAAATTATTTTAAAACGAAAAATTGCAAGTTAAGGAGGAATTCACAGATGGGTTACGTAAGAGAGTTAACGGTAGTACAGCTTCGCTCACTGCTGACCATGTGGATCATACTTGTCGCCGTGAGAATTTTCTTGAAAACTCTAGATCGAGCACTAAAGAAGGACGCAAGCGTTCTTCCACTACAGCACGCATTCCCAACCAAAACCAATATGGCGGCGAGCCCATGACTCAATTGTAAATTGCTAGGTTATTTAAGATGCAACGAACAAAAGTCCTGTTTTTGAGGCTCAACAGCGGAAAATATGGGTTTGAATAAGGCTGGTTGACGATGATTTATAAATCAGGACTGTATACCCTGTATCCCTCTTGCTGATATTACTGATCGCCAGGTGACTGTCTGCGAGGGCTCTAGATTACATCCCAGGGAGTAACTGCATGAGCATGTTCCGTAATATGATAGGTAAATACCTTTGCACCATAGTTACTATTCGCAAATTACAACCGGACGGACAAGGGGCACGAGGCTCACTGGTAGAACGATGGGCTTAGCAACGCCCAGTGACTATAGTATTTCGGTTTGTATCTCATGGCCTGGAAACACGGGGTTTGGGCATGAACAGCTGACGACAACAAATAGGCCAGAGACGGCCATCTTCCCTATCATTGGCGATACCACCTTCTACGTGACTGATGGTCGCTATGCGACTGCCTTCAGAGACTCTAGATTGGGACCCAAGATGCAACGCGGCGAACGCATCATTTAACCTACTCGGTTGACGTTTTTCCTACAACAGAACATCTGAATTGTTCAACATGTGCGCGCTGAATTTTACGAAGATGACAGAGGGACCCACTCAGGGAACTGCGAATGCACCTAAATGCCAGTATATTTTTTTCTCAAACGCACAAAAGAAGAAGCGCTGGGATTGGAAGAGTGTCCCGAGTTATGGAAACCTTAGGAACTTACGTACTCCCTGACACTGAACCGTTTGAAACATGTAACACTCAATTACAGTAGGTGAGCTAACTCATGAAATGTCAACCAAAATTCCGAAATGCGTTTTCGATCTTAAAAGACTAATTGGGTAGGGTTATAAAACTAAACATTGTGTAGCACAATTCTATAATAATTCAGTTACTTCAGGATGCCGGCTTCCGGAAGAACTTCTTTCCGGCTGTATACAAAAGGTATACTCTGCAAAAATGGCTACTTAAGGAGCATGCATTTTTCTCATTGCTATTCGATGCCCCTAAAAATTCAATTATATTTCATGGAAAGTATGCACAAAAATGTTCTTTCTTTTGCTCATTCGGTAGAAGATTACGTCTTTTTCTAATTTCACGCTCGACAGAAGGGCATGAGTTTGTTTTCAAAAACCTTTCAATTCACGAATAATTTTGAGTCCCAACCTGCCGTTATACTTTTATTCAGGGTTTCCAAACTATAAACCGTATATTTTCCGCGTACGGAAAACCATACATTCCTCCGCGGTATTAAAAGGAGATCATTTGGGGTTCATAAAATTCAGCAATGAGGTTGAGCCATATTGTTTACTTTACAATCCACATTGGTAAATGCAGAGACATGACGCTTTATTTACGGGCATTTCATGTTATAAAAAAATCTCACAATTAGAAACTTTTTAAAATCAAATTAAACCCACCCCCAACGAGTATAAAATTGAAAGAAGACGTAAGTGGTCATTTTTTACAGAGCATGGTTTTTGCATGCGGCCGGAAAGAAGTTTATTCGGAAGCCGGTATCTTGGGGGTAGCTGAATTAATAGTGAATTTTGCTGCATGATGATTAGTTTTACAACCATACTTAGTTAAGCTTTTCGAAACGAATACGCACTTCGGAATTTTGGTTGACATTTCATGAGTTAGCCTACGTACTGTAATTTCAGGTTTGCTATGGTGGATGGCGCGCGCACCCATCTCATTACCGAACTCGCTCGTCCCGTTATGCCTTGGGGCTCCCTCTCAAGCCCCACATGTTCGGAGATGTAATGCTGCCTATAGTATGCGCTGCTGTGGGGCTGCTGGCGGGGTTCGAATGAGAGTCCCCAGACATAACAGGACGTGTGAGTTCTGTAATGCGATGGATATGCTCACTTCTATCATTTTTAATATACCCGACCGTTATCGACAGAACCACGAGTCCTTGACCCAATGATTAGCGACTTTGACTTCTAACTAACAGGTTGTGAGTCCGAGCTTCAGAGATTATATGCCTCGGGATTGGGTATGGGTGGCTGACGGCGGCTAACGAACCAGAAATGGCCACTCTTCTTTCGGTGTGTTTTGTGATTCCGATGCATTTTATGACTCTTACAGGAGTTTTCGCCGCGAACAATGACAAGTTTTCCTGCATATCAAGGTCGCAAATCTGTCAGCAAAGATCACGTCGGTCAGGGGACCATTTCCGGCTCCCTTTTTAATAAGTGACTATTTAGATGGGTTAAAGCTCGCAAAGAATTTTATTGACCAAGAGCTTCTCGACGTCCAGACTACGACTCCATGATCTTCAAACTGCAGCCACATGGCCACTTGATATTATTTGTATATTTGGTATCGAGCAACTCTCTGAAGTTTTGAAATGTTGGAATTTTTTTAATGAAGTCCAGCACATCGTAAACGTCATCAACTCACTGGTGCATAATAAACTCTCCAGTTTTTGCCCATACTTGCAGTCATCAAAGTACGAATATGTTGCATATCGCCTGAAGAAACGCAAATTGAGTTTTTACTAATTTATTCACATCTCAAACGCAGAGTAGGACTTATTTATTTCATCTTGGTTTTTTTGGAATTCTAAACAGCAGTCATGCACAATTATTCATTTTAAAGTCTCAACAGCTCTTCATCTCAATGTTTTAGGTGATAATGATGGATGCAACTCACGAGGACATGCATGGAGATGATACTCATTGGAATAGAATAGCGCAAAGTCCCTGATTTCTAGTTCGTTATAACATTTGGACTCGTACCAATCCGAATAAACATAAATCCAATGGCTACCAGACAGACACTGATGATAGCGTTTTTTGCATTTTTGATGTTTTGGGCTCAAGTGCTCAGAACACATCAACGATAGTGGTCCGGAATATGAAGGTCCTGAGGGCAGACTTTTTCTATTTTTACCTTAAAACCCCTTACGTATTCTTCGGGACCTTAATATTAAGCATTAGGTTCCAAAATGAACGGAAGGAGGCCATTTGTGTTTCATCAAATCAGTCATCTAGGTGGTTTGTTTACTTCAGGTTTTTGAATATAATTCGCCGTTAGATTTGACTATCTGATATGAATAGCCACTGTGTAAAAGCACCGAAACCCTCGTTCTCCATTGTGATATCGTCAAATTCTCTTTTCAAAGGATCTACTGTCTAAGTCCGTATATTTTTTCTGTCGGACAGAGCATTAGGGGGGGGATGGAGATTGTTGTTCTGTCCGACAAAACATGGGAATAATAAAACTTTATTTTCCTGGGTTTTCATTTGCAAGCATTAGTGTTAGGCAGGGAGTTTTAATTTATCCCCATATTTTCCTAACCATGCTAAACTTATCGCTGTATCAGAGGCATACAGACGAAAGACATAATTAGGACTTTCATTTTCCTTGCCCCTTCAGTCCTTCTTTTTGTTCATTTAGTAAAACAACAGAGAAAGCTCTCCATGTTGTACAGAATTCCGAAATATTACAGAGTACATGGTGTTGAATGGAAGACCGCTGTTCATTATACCTCTGAGCTGTCTCAATTGCCACCGTCGCCGCTGTGATTTAACCAATATCTTCCTTTCCCTAACTCACAAGATGTCCTCGTGTTAGTTTTAGTGTCGGCTGCATTGACGTTGTGAGGTAAAATATTTTATTGAAGCTGACAATGCGTTTGTTTAACAGACTACCGCAGACTTGAGGCGGTGTACATTTACTAGAAACTGAACAGAGAGAGTGGCTATGAAGTTTTAGCGGTCAGATGTGGTCATGTAGTCCCATCTGAAGTAAACAAACCCCAGTCATCTTTAATACGGGATCAAAGGTAATGGGGGGTTTTACGGGTGAGGCCGGCGGACGCGCAGGCGACGAGGTCAAGTAGTTGTATGCAAAAGAAAACCATTGGGAATGTGCAGATGTACGTTGAGAGGTGGAGAAATAGTTGCCCTAACCCCCAACTTCAACCCCTTATCCCAACCCTAACAGTAATGTGTCCATCAGATGGGGCTACACAACCACATCTTACCGTTTTAGCTCTTTAATCTCCTATTTAATCAATGCACTAACTTGGCTTCTAGCTAGTACCTGTGCTCTTGGTATTGTAGGCAATATATGCAAAAGACTGACCACCAATTGGTAATTTATGAATATTACGTGGTTATCACGATGAGGTTGATTGATTTCGGCTCACATATTTATGTTAACTGTTGAACTGAGCACATAAAGTCTCATTTTGATCGATTTTCTCCAAGTAGGAGCACTGATTTTGCATTAAACTGAAAAAGAGCAACATTAGGAACTGGGGTATATGCAAAAAGACAGCATCAAAATGCCAGCTTTTAGCTAGTACCTTTGCTGTCAGTTATGGTGTATATTGCTGTCTATGCATATACTGCTAGCTGCCTATTGACAGTTTATGAATATCATGCGGTTATTGCGCTGTGGCTGATGGACTTCGGCCCAAGTACTGATATATTAAATTTCAGTCCGAGACTATGGACCTTAGTATAACCGATCTACTCCATGTTAGCAGTCATTTTCTGAGGACGTTAAAAAGCAACAATAAAATGAATCCGCTAGACCGAGTTAGATCTTTGGAATTTGCGGTAAGCCTTTAAATAGTGATTGCAGAAACGTCGTCCATCTTCGAACCAGTAACGCAATTCGTCGTCGACGGTGTTCATTTTCGCACCAAATGCTGGAATTTGCTGGAATTCGTTGACCGGTGCATGCGCGAACAAAACGAGTGATAACATCGTTCCGACCCCAAATTCTGGCGGGCGATCCCGTTCATCAAGAACTTCTCCGAGACCGTTAGTCGCCTTCCCGCACCACTCGAGGTTGAAGTTTCACACAGACCGGAGGCAACCATCAGGCATCAGGTGATTAGACCAAAAGACCAGCTGTCACGGATCTGGTGCAGTTGCGGACAAAGCAACTACATCGGAGAAATTAGAAGACTGCTCCGGACGCGAATCGCCGAACACGCTGCAACGGTGCGGAGACATGACGCCAACTCTCAGGTCGCGACCCATTCAACGAGACCCCGCCACGCATTCAAGTTTGATAAGGCCGACATTCTCGCGAGAGGAGATAATCACGTGAGCCGCTAGTGGCTTGGGTCATGGTTCACGGGACCCCGGTCTATTAACCACATCCCCGCTCCTTATTCGGTGCTGAGTCATAGTCTGGCCAAAGTAATTAATCACCCAGGGAGCGCGCAGGCCGGTGACCTAGATGGCTGAACAATCATCACGCCAGAATCCAACACGGGTGATGAGATGTCAATAACTAGAAACTTGCACGCCGGCCATCAAGCAATTAATGCATTAGCGGACAACAATTCTTGATGAAGGGCAGAACGGTTAATTATAATAGGTATGCGGCAGCACAGCCCTGAATCCTATAACTAATACAAATTCCTGTACACTAATCGCCCGTTTCTGTCACTGTCTCTGATGATGGGATCAAGTGAGAATCTGAAAAGTCAGCCGAATAAAGCCCTTGTTCTAGCGACCGTTTCTACTTCTCATCCACTAGTTCCTCGAGCTCGCCTCTTCGCTGGTATCGGCAATTTCGAAATTGCAGTATCTACCAAAAAGCACATACGGAACTCTGGGGACCTACTGATGAGCCTACACGCTCGCAGTTACGTCATGCAGCGGCAGAAAATCAGCGGAAAATATTTCTGGGCTTTCAGTAAATCAAGCCTTACTCTAAATGATATGCTGCAAGTTGTCACATTAACCGAGAAGGTTAAAAAAGCTAACATTTCAAAGCTGCAGTATCTAGCAGAAAACACATGGAGAACGCTGGAGAAACCGGTGATGGACTGAACCTCTTGCAGCTGTGTCATGCAGCACAGGATGTCGACGAAATACCGGCCCGGCCTTTCAGCTGGTATATTTGCTGTGAAATATATTGCCGAATTAATATGAACATTTATTTTGACGGAGGCTATGGAGCCTGGGGAAGTAATTAGTCGATGCCCTTTGTAGACGTTTAGACAAATTTGCCTCTCTACCATGTTTGCATCCGGAGATAAGAAACGTAAAATATGTAAACTGGACCTGAAACCGATGGATTATGTAGTCTCATGAAGTCGCTTTCCCTAACTGCTTATATGAAAAAAAGTTTAGATACTCACATGGTTTTGCAGAATGGTTCCTTGAGCAGATTTGCGCTCAGTTTAAATGTACTAAAATTCACTTATATTAGGTCCTACCCAGACGAGGTAATGAAAAGTTCTTAACGTTTTTCTACCGAGACTCTCAATCTTTCCTTTTAGCTTCCCTCCAGCGGTCATAACCCACTGGACTAAGACGGCATAGCCTGAACGAAACCCTTTTGACTACAAATCCTCTCGGTTGTATTTATGAACGTTCTCGCAGAGGATTCATTCGAAGCATCTTTAATCTCGCAATAAAAGTCCCACTAACGATTCGGTTGGAGTTGAAGTGCACTTATGGTCAGGTAAGCGCAATAAAATCTAGTGCGGCATTTGCGCGCAGATGATTTCTGCAAAACCCTGCACTCTTACAGCTAGAGAACGTGTTCACTATTTACTACGTGATCTTCCCGTTTTCCTCTCACGTCGGTGCAAATCAAGCTATCTCGTCCTGAGACCCAAAATATGACTGTGACATTGCCGGTTAAACCATGTATGCAGTACGTTGATTCACTTTCACCGACTACTCCGATCTTATTGTAGGATCAAGAAAGACTTTTTGCCACTTCGTTGTAGTCTTGGCAGTGGTTCGTAAACTGTTATGTCCGGATTTCTGGTGTTTGTCGAAACCTTGAATCCATTCCTACTATGCTGATGGGCATAGGCTGGCCAAGGTAATTGACCACTTGGGGAGCGCGCAAGCCGGTGAGCCAGATGGTCGAGCAATCGCCACGCCAGCATCCAACACGGGTGATGAGATTTCGGCAACTAACAACTTGCAAGCTGGCCATCAAGCAATTAGCGCATCAGCGGGTAACAATCCTTTATGAAGGGGAGCGCGGTTGATTGCTACAGGTATGTGGTAGCATAGCGACTGCATCCTATAAATACTGCAACTTCCTGTGCACGAGTCACCCTTTTCTGTCCCTGTCTCTGATGATGGATTCAAGTGAGAATCCGAAACGTCAGGCGAATAAAGCCCTTGTTTCAGCGATCGCTTCTTCCTCTGATCAGCTAGCTCCTGGAACTCGCAGCTTCGCCTGTTTCGGCAATTCTGATGGGCGGAGAAACTGCTTCCGGTTAAAACTTGGGGCCTGTTAAACTCAAATATGATGGTTCTAAGTTTGACATTCAGAGGAGAAGGACAGCTGTTGGTTAAAATGGTGGGAACAACTTCAGGATCGTTGCTTGTTCATGAAAAATAAGCGACGGCGAGAATATGGTTTATGGCCGGGGTTACTTTCTCCGGGGAGCATTTGTGCTAAAACAAACCTAACTGACAATATTTATTTGTACGTGCCAGAGAAAAAAGTAAAAAAAACCTCGCGGTGGCTGTTGCGTCACGGTAGTCTAGATGCTTTAAGGCAGACATCGGGGTAAGAATACGACACCTTTTTGGCAATGCCTGTAACGAAACAATAACCTCATTTACTACTAGCAGTAAATGGTCAAAATCGGATCCTCTTTTAATTAGTGACAATATGGCGGATCAAAATCTGCGATACCACAAATTTCTTAGATGTTTAGCTCTCTTGCTCAACACAAATGCTTCCCAGCCACAAAGCATAGCCTTGCCTGAGAGACACTTATGACGGCCTCAGGGGAAAACAGTGCGTGGACACGTCTGTATGAACAAACGCTGAAACGTGAGTGGATTGGACCCTCACATGTCTAACTCTGCTATTCTCATCGTTACTTTCATCCCCTAAGGACATTGCCTATTCGGAAGTTCAATTTTTTTAACTTCGATTGACGTCGTATACGGACTGTCTAGTCGACAGTGATAAGTGTTCATATAATCGTCTGGTCTGAGCTTGGGCGGCATGATAAATATGTTTTGAATTTACTTTGTCAACAATACTCGTTATCAAAATAACATACGCTGCCACTCAAAGAGACCTCGACAGTTACCTACAAAATATGTAGCAATTATGAAGAGAGCAATAAAGTTGGGGAAACCAGACGAAAATTGCAGACTCACCTACACGAGTACATACTGACCACTCGGGGGCTGGACCCAAACTCTCAGCATGCAGCTCGTTTTGGGGCAATTGGTCATTTCTTTGACTTTTAAAGAACAGCCATCTTACGTCAGGACAACTCAAAGACGGAGTGGCTACCGCTTAAAGCTGGCTATTTAGATGCCAAATACACCAAGGAGTATCTTGACCTATCTGTAGTTCATAAACATCAGTATTATAACGTATAAAAAGACCAGGGGAAGACGGCCACATAGAACTTCATATTTCCCCCAGACATGGTCCGGCAAAGAGCTCACTTAACGAGCAGAAAAAAGGGTCATCGAGCCGAACAATTTCTGAAGAGGCTCAACCACCATTTATCGAGGTGATGGCTCATAACCAACGCAGGTCTTAAACCCATAAAACATCCAATAAAAGGCCAAGACAACAAAATAAGATATAATTGATCAGTTTAAAACATTTAGTTTGGTTTGTTCGGTTGACGCCTAGACAATGGTGAACCCACAATGGTGACGTCAGTACCCCTAACTATCTGTTCTGGTGACCTTATCTTCTTCCTCGAACTTTCAATTATGTTTCGTTGCACAGAACTATAACAGAAAAGGAGATATGACGGAAGAGGCAGGACAAATTGAAGTTTGAATTGTCTGTCCTGAGGATCTAGCGAAATTGACAAGACACTGGAATAGAAACTCCCCCCCCCTCCGATAGGACAGGAGGTCTTGTGCAAATTCAAGGAAAGGTAAAGATTGTAAGATGTGCTCATCTAGCTACACCCGATAGTGCTGACCTATTTAATTATTTTGAGTTGGTGTGGCTACGTTGGTATGATGTTGTTGTGCGTTGCAGTGTGTGTCCAATTGGCGGCTCTGTGTCTTTGTTAATGTGTTTACCTTTTTCGGCCCAATGCCGGTGGTCCTTCTTGACTTTCGACCTGTCGTCTACTTTTAACTTTCGCGTGGAATATTTCGGATTTATGTTTTAGGGCTTCTGTTGGGGATTAGAATCAGGGTTTAGGACAACTATTCCTCAACCACTCGAAGTATAACGATAGGATTGTGAGCAGCTAAGACCACTGGTCATGCTAAATCAGAGCTTGCATGGTGTCTTTTTATGCACACAATGTTGGTTTGTGCAACGTAATGGGAGCCGCTTCTGTTTTTTTCTGGCAGACATTGACCCGGCGGCTTATGATGGTTCAGTGGAGCCTCATATGTCACACAGAAGGCTTCTGTGGGGTCAACATGATGCCTGGAATAAAAAGTGCGCCAATAATCCCAATTCCGTCCTTTCTCAACCATACCAGGAGGTGTTTCCAAATTCTTTTGGATGACTTACGATTCGTGCGACCAATATAATCTTCTGCACAGGAGGTTGTCCCGAGCTGGTAACCTATCCATGACTCCCCCTAGAAAAACAGGCCTGTTCGAGAATAACACCCCAGCTCTTGTTACTGATAAGGTCCATTTTGAACGAATACAAATATTCGAGCCTGGGGTAACTGAACAGTTATCGAGTTCCTGGCAGAAGTTCAGTGCCCGGCCGTCTCGTGATTTGTAGTGTTTCCAGTTTGCGTAAGTAGCCTCGTGACTGCGAGGCCGAACACGTGACCCCGAACCGGGGTAATGGCGTGTTGGGTTAACTGGTCTTATTGACAGGCAGGCATTTCCACTTCTTTGAGCATGATCCCCAGCTTCCTCCGGTTTGACGTCATTTTGGCACACAGTCAAAACATTGCAGTCAATAATTCGTGTAAGACTACTCGGCGGGGTGTAACCGAGTTTTGATTTTTGCAAAGAAACCCTCCGCGGTAAATTCAGATTTCTGTGCGGTACGTTTCTTAGCCCTGTTTTTTGCTGCCTCGGAAGCTTCTTGGCAAGATGTGGTTTGGTAGCCCCACTTGGTGGACACAATAATGTTGGGGTTGGGGATAAGGGTTAGGGCTTGGGATTAGTGGTCATAGTTGAAGTTAGGGTAAGGGGCTAGCGCAGCTATTTCCTAACCATTCAAAGTTCAACCGCACATTTCACAATAGCTTTTCTGCTGCATACAACTACTTGACCACGTCGCCTGTGCGTTCCCCGGCCCCACGTGCAAAAAACCCTATTATCACCGGTTCCGTATTAGAGGTGACTGGGGTTTCTTTACTTCAGGTGGGGCTACATAACTACATCCGACAGCATTCTTTTATGCGACTTACATACAGATGCTATTCTGCCCATATTGACCGAGTTCAAACGAGAAGACATGGAGTTCTAAAGGTGATTTGTTACCTATTCGCACAACACTAACATCAGCATTGAGACTGTCGTCGTTTCTACAAAGTCACGCCTTCCACCGGCTGTGAGCCTCGGCGTGAAATCGTCACGGCCTTCAAATGAACACCAAACTGAAGACCTACAGAGCTCTCATCCTGACGACGCTTCTGTTCGGAGGGATATCTGATCCGTCTACTCAAGTCATGCCGAGAAGCTCAACCTCTTCCATCTCATTTGCCTTCGCAGAATACTGAAGCTGAGATGGCAGGACAGGATCCCGGACACGGATGTGCTGGAACGGACCGCAATCCTCAGCATCCACGCCGTGTTGAGGCAACTGCAGTTGCGATGGGACGGCCATCTGGTGGGAATGCGCAATTACCAAAACAACTCTTCTAGTGCTCGCCGACCAAGAGGATCAAACTGAAGCTACAAGGAAACTTTGTAGAATACTCGGAGCGATTACATATCAGCCCAGAGACCTAGGAGGACCTCGCCCAGAATAGACTGGCCCGGTGAAGAGAAGTGAAAACTGCGTAACCACCTAAGAAACAAACCATATCGTCGCCATGAAAGCCAAAAGGGAGGCTCGTAAGTTACAAGTGCCTCGAATCCTCTGTACAAACAGCCAACCGCTCCAAACATTTCCACTCTGCTAACGCACATTCCGAGCGCAAACCGGCCTCGTAGGACACCCTTGGAAACAGTACAATAACACCCCGACAACTTCAACTTCTCCTCCCACGAACCCTCCTGACATCCCCCATGTCGCATATCCCGCAATGACCACCACTCCCGTCACCGGTGATCAGACTGCCGATTTTCCGCCGCCATCGATCTTCGGCATAAGCCACCCCTTCCCAATCACTGCGACGATCACAGCGACCAGCTCCATCATCACTACGACCTTTCGTACTCCCCCGATCGATGGGACGACATCCGACGTCCCGTTATCTGCTACCATCACCACCACCATCATCAACCGCACCTCCAACGTCATGGACTCGATCCCACGCCATCTTCAATGCGATCGCACAGCCTGGTCGGTCACTGGCGAATCCATTGCACTGTGACTGGCGAACCCGTGTCTGGAATACCAACATACAGATGACGTATCCGCCTCCATTACCCTCACTGCCCTCGCACATTCGGCCACCGCGTGGACCTATTAGGCTATACGTCCATCAACAAAAACCTGCGGTAAGCCACCGCCGGCTATCCACCAGCAGGTGGGTTAACTCATGAAATGTCAACCGAAATTCTGAAATGCGTTTTCATTTCGAAAAGATTAATTAAGCGGAGTTGTAAAACTAGTCAGCTTGAGAAATAATTTTATAATATTTTAGTTACCACAGGATGCCGGCCTTCCAATGAACCCCTTTCCGGCTGCATGCGAGAACTACACTGTGTAAAACATGACTATTTAAGTAGCATGAATTTTCCTCGTTGATTTTCGGTGTCCCGGAAAGTCCAATCATATTTCATGGAAAGCATGCATAAAAGTATTCATTCTTTTGCTCATTTGGTAGAACATTACGTCTTCTTCTGGTTTTATACTCGAAGGAGGAACATTATTCAATTTTCAAAAACTTTTCTATTTCCCGATTCCCGTTACACTTTGATTCGGGGTTTACAAACTACAAGCCGTATATTTTTCGCGTACGGAAAACCACACTTTTCTCTACGGTTATAAAAGGGGACCATTTGTTTCATAAAATCTATCAGTGGATTTGATCCATATTGTTACCTTTATAAGCCACATTGCTAAATGCAGAGACATGACGATTTATGAACGGCCATTTCACGGCAATTAAAAGTCTCACAATTAGAAACTTTTCTTAAAACTGAATTATATCCCTGCTTCGAGTAGAAAATTGGAAGAAGACGTACGTATTTACCGAATAAGCATCCAGGGGTAACTGAACTATTATAAAATTATGTTGCAGGCTGACTAGATTTACAACCCTACTAATAATCTTTTCGAAACGAAAACGCATATCGAAATTTTGGTTACATTTCATGAATTAGCCCACCTACTGTAATGGTTTTGCTGTAATGTTCACACCTCCCCCCACCAGCATCTGCACCACACATCAACACGACCCTCCGTTAAACAACGCAAGCACTCGACTGACACCCCTCACTCAATTAGGAAGTATGCTTCTCGGCTTCTTCTCCATGTGGCTCCTCTGCTACATGTGTGATCCGAGCCTGAGAATATCACGGTGCGCCAAGCGTCGTGGTATGAAATGTTGCCGAGTGACTAGATAACTTAGACCTCGCAGTGAACCCACTGATGGACTGATGGACTGAGAGTCAGGCAGCAACAATCCTTCCTAACGTGACCTCCGGCACTCTCACGCATGTGTGAATATGGATAGTGCCTCCCAGTCGATGACTGACTGGCATTTAGAGGGTGATGGTTCGGTCTAGATTAGGGTTGCGTCTCACTCTTCTGGGCTCTAGGGATTGTGTGCGTCTGCCATGCCATGATTCAGAAAACTCTGGCCCTCACAGCCTGGTGCGCGCTGGCAGTTCTCCGGCACCTGGTTCCCTGCCGGCAAATGCGTTTGCGCTCCCGCTGGGTATACAGGTCGTGTGCATGGTTGCCCAGTGACTTGTATCATCCTCCTCCTTCTGACCCGTTTTTTGTTGTTGAATAATATTTTGGTCAAGTCTATTTGTGGATCAGGGAATGTGGTGGCACGGCTAGGTGCAGGTCCGGCCATGACAGCCACCTGTGGCCCCCCCCCCTTCTCGTTTTTTTTGACGACATTTTGGAAAAGCGCCCAAGTAGGGGAGGAGGGGAAAGTGGGGTGGATACTGCGCAGGTCACCGCGCCTGTTTTCGATTTGCTGTGCATCGCACGGTGGACGTCGTCGGACGCGACGTTGGCACCACTTTTGCATAACCCCATCGGTCATATACACACACAGATTGTCTCTAAAAGACGACACAGTAGAACAGCAAAATAAAAACATGCGCTGGCCACACAGCCAACGAAATCAACAGCTGTGCTAGGCGCAATCACTTCAGAAACCTTTACTAGTAAACAGCGCTCCATTACTGGTCTTGGGCAGATCCTCGGTAGACCATAATTTATGCCTTGCATTAATTGCGCGACTACATACACTGGACTGATGGGTGATTGGATAAACTGACTGCGACGATGTAGTTAAAGCTATGGAAAGGCAGTTTGCGTGTCTGTGTGTGTGCACTTTCTCTTTTCGCAAGCGACATTTGCCTCAGATACATATGACCTGGAGTGTGATATTTGCTGGTCTTCTGCGCATTTACATCCAAGTGTTTTGGCCGAGTCGGAGTTTCCTCTACCGGTCAACAAGGTGCGCCAAAAGGGGCGTCCCGAGTGTTTTGCTGAGAAGGAAAGCCACGTTAGTCTTCTCCAGTCGACTAATTTGAGGTTAAAAATGACCAGAAATTCCGTTTTTATCATATTTCTCTCTCTCACAGCACGTAGGTGGTTTCCAGACCTGCTGTACCTGCATATGACATCTAACATTCTTGGAAATACAGCCTGAACGTTCAAACAGACTAATTACGCACATATACAGCTTTTTCCTTTAAGTTTTAATGCCTTATTGAATTATCGTATGGGGATGGTTTAGTTTCTAGAACTGACATTCAGGTCAGATGCTGAAGTCTAGCTCAGGAAAATAAGATTTTCTATATGCTATTTTACTCGAATAAAGATACCAATATTGAAAGGAGTATAAGCAAAGACGGTGGGGATTTTCAAATCCTTTTCAAAATGGAAAGGGAATCCCGATGCTCCTGTAATGCATGAGGTAAGATTGTTCAAGGGTCGAAGAGGTAGCACCCTTTCAAACAACTCAAACCCGATATGTGCGTCTGACACGTTCGCCTTCAAGTAAACCCGGCATCATGAACCTAATCCAGCGACGCAGTGTTGATCATTTCTAATAGGATATGGTCTAATGGCTACGTCCTATAGAAAAATGCATAGTATGAAAGATTTGGCTTACGATTATGGAAGAAATTATTCGACGTGAAGACCAGCAGGACACCTCGACAAAGCATTCATGGTTGCAAATAAATTTGAAAACTGAGTTCAGTAGTCGTGAACTGAGGTGTCTGCGCATATCTTTTCAGAACTTGCTACTGTTGTTCGCAGAAAAATTCGTTTTGGGTTTCTTTCCTGTGTGAAAAACTTACGGGAAATCTGCTGGTTGGGTAACAGTTCATTCTCGCAATCTGCAGAGCACAGTAATCTGACAATGACTGCCACTTTTCCCCTTTGCATAAAACCTCGCGACTGGACTGCGATAATTTAACAGCAGTCGGCTGAGGATAGGCAGATGGTAGGAAGGTTGTATCTACCATAATGCTCATAAGTTACTTCAAATAGCTTGCATTTGTTATGGCACTTTTCATTTTCTCATCATCACTTCTGCCTTTGATCCAGAGCAACACTTAAATGAACATGGCAAAGGAACAGTTTTGGTCTTGAGATAGCCCATCTGTAACGCAGGAGTCCATTTCTAAGAGTTAATATTTATTCGAATGCAGTCCCGACTTGTTATAACCTACCAAACCCGTAAATCCTGCCACTGACAAAACGAAGTTGAAGCGTGGTACGCACTGGTGGAAAAGAGTGAGATGTGGTCTAATGGTGCACCGCGGGTTAGCTTACACGAAAATGCTAAAAAATGGCAAAAATAGTGGTAAGAGCTTTATTGTGAGACGGTCGATGACTTTCATTGTGGGTATGGGACTGTACGCAGTTTATGCCAGATAATGCGCTGTATTTCGAGTGCTAAATCAGTCTAACTAGCGCACACTTTATTCAAATGCTCGTATTATTGTTTTAAACTGCTAGAATATGGACTAAATACTAGTCGGGCCCCATTCCGTGAAAGGGACCCGTAACACGTTTAGTCAGCTTAAGCATTTCACCAATTGTATTTAATAAAACGTTCTGCATAAACACGTAGTAGTTTCTATAGCACTTTAATGCTCGTTTCTGAATATGTGGGAACAGAAATATTTACGACATCAATGTTTATGCTTTAGCCTATTCAGTTACCTTTTTTATTTCTCACGGCTCCCTCTTACGGGTGGGTAGAGAAGGCCGTCTCAAAAAACACCTCTGACGTTCATCCCACTTTGCACCTTGGTTGCCCGCCGGGCTCCAACAAACTTTGACGCAAGCGAGAACCTGCTAAACTACCAGTTATCTTGGCTTCCGCGATCACGTGGTTGAAAAATCGAGTTAGCGTCTCAAAGAAAGTTGCGTCAGGTGATAGAAGTATGACCCTCAAAATTGCTGGAACAAATCGATCTTGAATACTGATATCACTAACTACCCTTGCATTTGCACTATTAATTACATAGGCTGGTTTCGCCCCCTCCTTTGAATGTTTCTTCAGGTTAAATTACTAAGTGAAGGATAGTTCATGGGTGTTTCCGGAGGCCTAGCAATGTTATGGAAATATGTGAGGCAGTTCTAATTGGCATATTCCGGTAACAATGAAGCATCAGCAAAAATTTTCGTTAAAGGCATGTGAAAGTGTAGAAACTGCCGTTATACATTAGCTGCGATATCACAGAATAGTTAACTATGACAAAAGTAAATCGATGTGGTATGTTGGATAATGTCATGATCTTTTAGCAGGGTCTACATGTCGGCACTATTCAAATGAGAGCATTTCTAATGTGGGATTACTAATATGTTACAAAAGCGTATGTGACTGCATTCATTCAATGGCAATACCTTTTCGTTTGTGTCAATTGGTGTCAAAATGTTCTCACGGACGGGTTTTGTCTCTAACTTATGTTTCGCTATAAGATAACCACAGCTCTTGGACCTCAGAAAATACTGTTTTCGCCTTCAGATGCAGTTTCGGACTTTGGAAATCAACTAACCGCAAGTGTCCTGTTTGTGCAGAACAGCCGCTTGAGTGGGCTTTACCTGACTTCATTTTCTGGATTTCTTCCGTTGATTTTATGACACTCTTTCTTTCGGAGCCCGGTTGTCGGCCGATTGAGGCGTCTCTCTATCAAGGCACGGATGAAGACTGCAGTACCTAAATTGTAGGCAAGGTCACCCTTAAGTGGGGATGGGTCATGACTTTGGCCCTGTGTTTTTGCCTCTATCATTAATATTAATCATAATCGGTACATCAAACATCCCAAGTAAAATATGACCGGTTTTGACCGTAACTCCTTGCAAAAGAACTTTGAATCTACCTTAATAACATTTCCATACTTCATTTATACTTTGAAAAAGTCATCCCACTTTGGAGCAAACCTCACACATTCCTCAAAACACTGCTCGCCCTGCAACCTCAGAATTTTTTTAAAATCGCAAGTGTTTTCTTAGCTGTACTGATTTGCTCCTGTTCTCGGTAGTGGTTTGAGGTTTAAAGGGAATGCCGTTTTCCTCAACTTTTCTGAGTGAATCTGCCGAATTTTCTAGGTTTGATAATCTATGTGCACAGACATTGTCAAAATACCAAAATTTCTTACAGACGACTTATTATTTCAGACAGAAAGCAACATAAAAGAGTTTCCTTGTACGTCAATTGGAACCGAAAAGACCTGCGAGTTGTTACCAGAGGGGAACTATATGAACCAAAAACTACTCTATTGGTAGGCGTGCAATATTTTCATGTAAAAGCGTAGGCCACAGATGCTAGTTAGATGGTGGTTTGCCATTCTAATAAAAGATGCTAACTTTCTTTCTCGGTGTGGAAGTTAATTTTGTTCAGTAATTTCCTGGTCGCAAACTTTAATATGCAAGGCTATGGTGTGCAATTACCGGAAAAATCCTAGTTGACCATAGCTCTAATGCCAGCAATGATCATGGCTGTCGTGGGTAGCCCTAGTCATTAACCCGTAAGCATTTGAGGAAAACTCGAACGTAACCGCAACCTTAACCCTGGGCCTTAAATCCCTGACCCAAACCCTAAAACCCTAGCGCAAACTCCTAACCCTAGTTCTAAACTCCAACCCTGGCCTCAACCGCAAATCAAGACTACAACTCAGGCCTGACAACCTCAGCCCCAGGAATAACTCAAATCCGAGGACTAATCCTAACTCCATCAGTATCTCCAACCCTAACCTTGAGTCCACTCCGGGTAACCTCAACGTCAAGAACGCTAGCGAAGATCAAAATCCGCGTCTCATATGACCCCTTTGCTGACCATTTTGTCAAGCAAACCGTTACGAACCGCAGAACAGCACTAACGACAAAGACAGAGAGGACTAGAGTGGCTATTTCTGGTTCGTTATCTGTCATCAGTCAGCCGTAACTAACCCCGTCATTTGCAAACCCTGGGGCTCGATCTCGCGACCGGTTGCTTAGAAGTCCAAAGCCCTAATCACGGAGCCGCAGGCTCATTGCCCTGTAATTTGCAATCGGGTGGATACAACGGTAGAGGAGTGCTCACCGATCGCATTGCGGAACTCACTCGTCCTGTTGTGCCTTGGGGGTCACACCACACCTACCTAGATAAGATAAGAAGTAAACCTTTGTGAAACTATCCAAGGGAGCCTTATACCCTTCCCCCACCTTTATTTGTTTTTAAGAAGAATTACTTGGCCACCATTTGTCACTAACAGCAAATCTGTTAAAATAAGTTAATGCAGGTTCTCTAATTTGAGTTCGCAGTAAAATATTTCTTCCCTAGTGAATACCCTTGAATGTAGTTAATTTAATGGTAGTATCACACAGTTCTCGTCTTAGCAGTCATCCGCGATGAAGACATATTTTTATTATCATTCCGTCTTTAAAATTGTTGTTGTGGGTCCAATATCATCTTAAAAGTTTTATTACTGGGAGATGTATAATATTTCTTTTTCTTAAACTAACATTTTTAGAATTTCTGTGCAATTACCCAGCTGTCCTCGAAATACCTCGGCTGATTGTGCATGTATTCAGCGTCAGTAACCATCAGTTTAGATAGAAAGTCTAATGAAAATTTAGAAGGGCGAATAACATTTAAAAAACATCCCAAAGGACCAATTGTGACGGGCCATTTTACTTTTTCCAAACTGAGAGGCTGGCGCCTCGAACTGAAGTAGGAGAGGTTTGTGATTCACAAACACCTTCTCTCCACTGCGCGTTTCTTCTTTAGCTTGGGGTCTTTGCAGAAATTTTACTTGCAAAAGTGATCAGTAGTACACAGGCTACACCGCCAAGTGCGAATAAGACTAGAGTTATCATTTGTGGGTCATACGTCCTCATT
This sequence comes from Spirometra erinaceieuropaei, assembly GCA_902702965.1. Classification (NCBI taxonomy): domain Eukaryota; kingdom Metazoa; phylum Platyhelminthes; class Cestoda; order Diphyllobothriidea; family Diphyllobothriidae; genus Spirometra; species Spirometra erinaceieuropaei. The sequence continues at coordinate 707,682 of CACRXP010000147.1, forward strand.
AGTTTATTGTTAGTCTATTCGAGGTTCAAATAGTTCTTAGGCTCCAATGCGGTTTTTTGGTCATAAAGTCAGACCCTCCATGAGTAAGCCACAACAACCAAGTATATTTAAATAAACGGAAGTTGACAAACGCTTATCCCAGAACGAGTAGCGATATCTTCCCTATATATATATATATTTGAAGTAAGGAAATGCGATACATGCAAACATTCAAGAAGAGTGAGCAAATAAGAAAAAAACAATTATTTTTTGGAGTGAGCAACCATTCATTTTGATTCAGCTGAAGCTATAAAAGTGCACAGACAACTGAAGAAATGAAAATTCTCACCAAATTCTCAGCTCAACTGATTGTTAATGTACATTTGACGCGCATGGCCAAAGCATCTCTGACAAAATATGTGTTAATATGTAGTTATGTAGCCTCACCTGATGGACATAATACTGTTGGGGTTGGAGTCGGTTTAGGGGTTAGAACTAGGGGTCAGGGCAATTATTTCTCAGCCACTCAAAGTACGACCGTGCATTTCCAATAGCTGCTTTTTGCCTACAAATACTTGACTTCGTCGCCTGTGCGTTCCCTGGTCCCACCTGTAAAAACCCATTACCATCAGTCCCGTATTACAGGTGACTGGGGTTTGTTTATTACAGGTGAGGCTACATAACCACATCTGACTAAGTATATTTTCCTTATTTTGCGTGTTTTCCGCGAAAGAATCTTCAACGTGTTTTCTATGGTTCGTAAAAGACTTCCATATTAACCGGGATCTTTTAGAATGAGGCGCCGTGCGAAAGTAGTTTTTGAAACATTGGCTCAAATGGTGACGCGATCAACTTACATTGAAGTAAAATATAATAAGTGTTCTACCTCAAGTGGAAAGATTTCTATCATACAGGCATAACTGCAGCAGCACTGCATGCGGCTGTCTCAAGTTATGTACTTCATCGGCAGCCAGTTGCACCTGGCTTGGCCACCGCCTAACAGAGGTTGGGATTTGGGACCGGCTTCACAAATATTGCCGGCTAATTTTGATTTCTAGGTGAATGCTTTGCCTCAAATTCTCGTGAGGCCCTTTTTTCCCTTCGAAAAACACTCGAAATGGAAGGCCATTCAAGAAATTCTGATAGATCTGTCAAAAAGGATGGTTGACCTTATTTGATTTATACCCACGTCGTCGGTTTATTTGACCTTTTGAACTTCCCTTCCGCCTTCGTGATCTCCGCGAAAGATATGACTGCAAATGTTTTTGCCCTAAGAACAGGCATAGAAGTTTGTTGAGCAGAGGAAGATATGTAATGGGATTCGCTAGCCGATTAAAATCCCTTCAAAACGAACCTTTAAAACTGTAAACATGGGGGAACAGTTCAAATATCTCGCGTTCACGACCACATCTGTCGATTTTCGCCTGTGTCCGGTCATGCTTGTTTTCCAAAAAGTGCTTCCGTTGTCTAATGCAGAAGTATGCTCACCCGTAACGCTGCTCTGTTAGCACCAAAAGTCTTGTAGGCTGCTCCGCTAGAGGGCCAAACCGCAGGCAGCTACAATAAAATTCACCAATTACGTGCATGCGACATGCTTTATGGTCAGCACAGGAACAATGAAAACTCGCCGTTTCAAATGCTAGCCTTGTTGCTGTAGATTTGTCGATTTGCCTAATAACGTTCTTATCAGCAATAGCATTTCTAAAAGGAGTACAATAGACATGGTCCATTTTTATTTGTGAAGATCGCAACAGTTGTGCATCTCACTAAGAGGGGCTTAGGGACCTCGTCCTACTATTTCATAAAATACCCACCTGGACTATAAACTACTCCGATAACAATTATTGATGTCTTCGCGCGGTTGTTAGGTACATGCCGAATTGAGAGATAATTCATCACACTCAGATGATTTTCAGGCCTTACATTCTAAAGCATTTTGCCTTCCGAGGTGCTCGGTTAATATCAAAAAATTCATATTAGCCCACTGAAGAGCCTTATGCCTCGCTACTCATTCAAATCCTAAAGCAGGCGTCGAACCTCTAGCTAACACCTGTGCTGAGAGTACGGCAAATTAACCTCGATGTAATTTTATGCTTAACTGATTACTCCTCAACAGCTTACCAATTTTGAGCAATTGATCCACAATAGTTAATAAAATTTTGCTCAAACAGTCATCTAAATTTTTAAACGCAACCTTACCGACCTGCCTCTCCGTATTAATATAAGTTTAGCATACTAGTTTTCGACGAAACTTGACAGCCTAACGGCATCTGAACACCTTCAGTGAAAATGTTCGCAAAACGAAAAATACAAGTTTATGCATTTATAAGCATAAAATCAGAGGCCAGTCGACTGCCTTGCGCGTTCTGAGAAATCCTGCTACTCACGAGCTGAGAGGCTGCCTCACGTCTGACTTTGAAGGACGGTTGTGAGAGCGCCAGAAAGCTCCGTCAGTTGTCCTCGTTTTGGCGGGCCCCTAATTGCGCATTCCGTTTTGCATTAATGAATGCGCCGTTCTCTGCACTTTTGGCGGTTCCTGTCTTCTTCAGCCAGCTCTGGTTGCCGCGGCTTATCTGTACTGTGGTCCTGTGCGTCCGAAAAGTAATCACTAGTTCAACACCCGCAGGTCACGCATATATGTGGTGTCCCACAAAGTGTATACGCACGTTGACAACTGATAGCTCAATTGGCGTTGCTTTCCTTTCAGGATTAACCCACTGGAATTAATTATCGCGGACCGAGCAAGCGTTAAACACGGGAAATTATATTTTAAGCAAAATCGGGTAACCCACATTACCGTCGTAATGCAAGATCATTCGTCAAGGTGACCGCATCAAACCGTAGGATTGAATGAAGCACCCGAGCGAACCCGATTAGAGTCCGTCGCAGGCTTCAGCACGCCGGAGTGCAATGGCGAGCCTCCAGCTGGGGTCAGGGCCTTGCTGATCACCCTGAACCCGGTGCCAGGTAAGTTAGTTATTTTTTAGTCATACCTGCAGTAGACAAGCCCCAGCTGAATATCATACGGAACCAGTGGTGATAGGGGGCTAAAGCCCAACTCCTATCCCAGCTTTTAACCCTAACCCCTTACCCATAATCCCTATGCCTAACCCCTAGCAGGTACGGCTGCGAAATAAGATCTTGACGAAGGACCCTAATGGAATATCCCCCTCGTTCACCGGACCTCACACCTTCAGAATTTTTATGAGGACGCTTAGAAGATGAAGTCTGCGCTGGAATGTCGGAAATAGCGAATAAAATGAGAGTAGTCCTTGGATAGAAAAGAACTTGAACATCAAAGAAGGTGACTCTTAATTTTGCAATGTCATCACTTTAAGTTATCACCACCGCCTGGGCCAGAATGGACAGTAGTTTTAAAACAGGCGTAGACAGAGTCAATAAGTAGTGAATGTATGTTAAATTGTGTTTTAACGTGAAATGTATTTGTTCTGACACGAAAATATGCATTCCCTCTCCTCCTCCCTTCCAGTCCTGCGGATGGTCTTGCACTAAATTTCCGTGTCCTAACACTAACCTAGAGTGTTAATGCCTCACACAGGAAGTGATCTGGGGTTTTGACACATTAGTGCGCAGCTTACTCTTCGTAATTCGACCGTCGTTCGCTTTTTTATTCCCTAACAAACTAACTGGTGTTCTGGATCCTTATATCCTCAGCCTACCGTCTTCAGGCTAGAGGTCGGGAGTTCGATGCTGCTATGTAACACTGCAGTCAGAAAGTTAGTTAGGACCGACTGCAAATAAGACGATAGGCTCGCACCTCTTCCATGACAATGAACAGGCTTTAACTAAATTCCACTTATCAATTGTCCAACTTTCTAATTGGATTGGAAGGGTTTTCAGGATAGCATGATCAGGCAGGAGTAGTAGCCTTCATTGGAGCTGGAATATCCAGAGTGGGCTGATTGCTCTAGGGCTTCGACCTTGAACCCCTACAGACGATCTCCCATCAACCAGCAATAAGCTATCGAGTAATGCTTCCCGACAAAATAGTTAGTCTGCTTTTTGCCCGCAAAACATGCTTTTCCCTTTTCACTTCTCATGAGAGCATTGGAAATAAAATCCGAGTAGCGGTATCTTGTTCATTGAAAAATCGACACTAAATGTGTGGTGACAAGACCTGCTGGTGGAGGCTAGAGCGCTTGCTCCACTTACCGTATTCCTGCACCAAAACATCGAGGAAACATGCATGCACAGACTACTATTCAGAAATTTGTTTGGTCGAGCAGACTTTCCGAGCCTAACCAATGAAAGTTGTTGAAATTTGCGAATGATTTCTAGACAGTCGCAAACCCACAGCAGTGTATCCTACCAATATCTATATTAATAAAGGACAACTTTAAGGGAACCGAAAATATAAACGAAATATCGAAGGCATTCGTATGTTGTTTAGAAATGCCCATTTCTAAAGAAGTGGAGAATTTCGAAAGCGTCAAAAATCGTTGCAATTGTCCACATTTTAGTTGGAGGTGTAAAAGAAACCCGTTCATGCAAAACACTAAGTAAATATGACAGCAGAAACCGAATAACGTCTTAAAATAGTGTTTTAGCGAAATTCGCGCTAACATATCTCCTAATAATTTGTCCAATGTCAGGTATGACGCTTCGCCAGCAGCCGACACTTTGAGTGCAGATTCCAAAACGGCTCCCCAAGGATTCGCTGTATTTTTTCGTTTTTGCATTGTCGAAATGCGGCTTAATAAGGGCAACAGGATTTTGTTTGACCTCGCCGGTACGGGCGTCAGAGAAATAGAAGTTTGTTACTAGCACATGTTGCCAGAAGAATCGGTGATAAATAAATTTAAATAGAATTGACATTTTGGACACATAACGCATAGTTTTTCCGTAAAATTAATTTGCACTTTTTTGTACTAGATTAAGTGGAGTTTTAGATCGGCCCTCAAATGCCGCAGAATAATTCATGATTTTCAGTGTTTAGAATCGATTGCCTATAAAGAAAAATTCTCTATTATATCACAACGTTCATTTTTGCTCAAACTTACGGACATTTTATTTGACAAAATTGCTCAGACGCATTTTCTGTCCACGAAAAGAATAGTTACTCGAAGGGGTTGGGTGGGTGATCAAAATGCGCAATTGCTAAGTTTTTCCAAAAATTCTCATTTCAGTTTCTGTCATCACGTTTCGTGAGACAGATCACGTACTGCATGCAGTTCGCCCAACTCCACTAATTCGACTGGAATAACGAAGACTTTTGCGAACAGAGTCAGGGGAGTGCAAACTTTGGGTCTTCTGGCATCAGTCAAGAATATTTTCCTGTTAGGGATATTTTGGCCGCATTTCAGTGCGTTGAACGACCGAGATATTTAATATAAATAAACAACTTAATGTAAAAAATTTGTTAATTATATTAAATTTCGCGATCACCCCGTACCACAGGTGGCCTTGCGCTAGATTCCAGAGGGACAAGGATTGGTGTTAGGGTTAGGATAAGGAAATGGATGTCCCCTGGAATTTTGCGCAAGTCCACCTGTAGTACGAAAGGACCCGTGTTCCCCTGTCCGACAAATTTCGCTCTGCGAAAGAACGCCTGTTCCACCCCCGAATGCCGTTTTGATCAACTGAAGTCTTCGGTAACATCACTTTTACCTTCATCAATTTGAGCAGGACGGAGCAGATTGCTAGATGACGGGACATTCTTTTATTGCAAACACTCTCATCTTAGACTGTGGTACAGTGCATGACCGATCTCATGAAATGTTGGCCGAAATTCCGAAATGCGTTTTCGATTGGGAAGGATTACTTATGTTACGTTGTAAGACCAAAGATAATGCGACATAACCCTACAGTATTTCGGACTTGCCAGGAAGTCGGCCTTTGAATGCTCTTCTTTCTTACCTCCAGCAAAAACCACAATCGGAAAAAAATGACTACTTAATTAGCACGCATTTCTCACATTGATTTTCGATGGTCTTATAAATTCAAATATATTCTATAGCAACCATGCGCCAAAATATGCTTTCCTTACTCGTTTGGTAGAAAATCGTATTGTCTTCATATGATATGCCCGAAGAAAGTATATATTTAGGTTTCAAAAAAGGTCCTAATTAGGAGATTTTTAAGACCATGCGATATTCATACATACAGTATCGCACATGCACTTTTACCAATGCTCTTCATGAAATGTACAAAATAGTCCGCATCCATTGCAAAATTTTATGAACTCATTATGGTATATTCTTAAAGGTAAGGTGGAATATATGATTTTCCTTACACGGAAAGCATACACGTTGTAGTCCTAGATCGTTAAACACCAATGCAAAGACAGATCAAGCTCAAAATTATTCGGGAATTGGGAACCCTTTTCAAAGCCAAACATACACTTTCTTCGGACATAAGATATGAAAACAATTTGCTCTTCTACCAAACAAGTAAAGCAAAGCATATTTTGGTGCATGGTTTCTGTAAAATATATTTGAATTTATAAGACCATTGAAAGTCAATGTAAAAAAGCGTGTCAATTAGGTAGTTATTTTTTTTACCGAGTGTGCTTTCTGCTAGAAGGCAAAAAGAGGATCCTCCAAAAGCCGACATCCTGCCGAGTCCCAAATGCGATAGAATTATGTCGCATGATAATCAGTATTACGACCCCACCTAAATATTTCATCCTAATCAAAAACGCATTTCAGAATTTCGGCCAGCATTTCATGAGATCGGTGTGTTTTCATCTGGACTCGTCAAGTCGCCTGTGACAGGTAAGACAGAAAAATCCTGGAGAGATATCCGACTGGAAATTAGGGAAAATAATGATTATGCACTCGTCGCAGAATCAGGTAATATTCAACCAGATAATGGACTCGAACTCCCGAACCCACACTCGTGAACCGCAACCTGTGACCACCGAGCAGTTGGGATTTCCCAGCGCATCCAAGCGAGTTTTTGCCTCAAGAAATCTGAAAATCGGCTCCAATGGAGCGCCACACAATTTCCATTTTAGGAAAACGTTTGTTGAAATGTGCAAAGGTAAACCAAGCATGCTGCAATACCGAGAACTTTCGAAGTCGGGCTATCACCTATCCGCAGTTGTGTCCACCTATCCGACGCTCTGCGCCTACTGCCATCTGACCTCATATAACTAGTAGCGTGTTGCATGCAAAGTAGCTGGCTTACCACGCAAGCCTACGCCTCCTCCCCTGCTTACCAACTCTCGAAGCGGCAATCCGCGTCGTCTCTCAGTGGTGACAGACTTGATGGCATCACCAACCCCACACACCCCGTGGGCGAAGGTTAACGAGGCAGTAATTACGTTGTCGTTGCTATGACAGCAATAGGGGTGTGTATGCCTAAGGACGTGGAACACACGAATGTGAAGACGTACGAGCATGTGAAGACGCACAAACATGTGATTCATCGCTTTGCGCCTGGTCACCTCGTGAAGCATAGGAGCCAATCAAATCGACCGTGCCTGTCAGCCAATTAGGTTAGGCTATCTGGTTTCTCATGCAAGGGCTGGCGACCAATAACTGTGAGGAGGATCCAGCGAGGAAAACGAAGATGCGCCGACGCAACACAGAAACCGTTTGCTACTACTTTTGAGGCAACCGCCAACGCAAATATCTTGCACCCAGCACCAACGGCCTCAAAATGCTCATGGAGGATAGCGCAGACGGCGGTGATAGTGTAATTGCTGAGCAAAGCAAGCAGCGTCATAGGCTGGATCATGTGCCTTCTCTACCAGCCGACTTAAAGGCAGCCTTTCCGCCAGGATCGGATATTCTAGCACCTGGGAAAGAGATGCATCGAGCAGCAGGAACCGCAGCACTGGATGAGGTGGGACGTGAAACTGAGCTTTGGAATCAAACACGTCAGAAGCCAGACGGACTAGATTCTATGCATAATACCCGTTCGGATGATCGCAACAGTAGTGACCTACCGGAAGTAAGTTTGGAGCTTGTCATTTTTTTGACAATTTTAAATTGGCTCTTGATATCACATATACAGTACTGAATATTTGAGGACGTTTAAATTCTCATTTCGTCCTTGAGATCAATCGACTGAGGTTAGTTTTCCCCTGGTAGTCGGGACAGCCTGTCTTCCTAAGGGACTAACATCATAGAAATCGACCACAAGCCTCTATTTAATGATCCACGCTGTTTTATAAGTCCCACGATCGAGTCAAGTTTGGGAGCCTGATTGCGAAATCCAGCTGGCCGTCAGTTGTTTACTTCAAAACTACCTCAGTTGGGTTTCATCGCCAGGTACTATATCTTATGTTCTCTTATGAGGAGACGAAACATAAGCAAAAGGCTGCCAAGTACTCCATGTCTGTTGGCCTTCTTACTTGGGTGATGCTTCGCTTGTCTTGTCTATTAAAATTAACCCTTCTCTTAATCCGAAGGACTTTTTTGAACAGTTTATTTTCTTCTGTCCGTCTGTAATTTCATCGGGGAATAGAGAACAGGTCACATAAGCTGAAACCGTACACTGTGAGACGGAGTTGACACGCTGTTTCTGAAATCACACCGTACGATTTACCACCAATATGTCTCTCCTCGAGCTTCCTGATTTTCAAAGTTACGCAATGAGTTGGTCGGTTTCAGGGAGTGTGCTGTGTTCGGATGGTCTACCTAAGAGTAGGCAAATGATAGAAAGACAAAGTCAGGACATAATTTTGGTAATTGCACACTTGTTTCCCATTTCTCCACGTCGTGTCCTCGTTAACTGCCAACCCCGTTGTCCTGGAGAAACACCAGCGAAGGAAGCATGGGGTCTGCACTCGGATTACGTCTTGTCTGCGTTGCCACAGGATGGGTTTAGAGAAAGGAGCTTCTTAAGTTTGCAAATGATGGCGCTATTCAGTCTACTGGGTAACCGGGCATCAATTCTATGAACCCGGAATCAGTGTGTTAAGCCAGTGAAAGTTTGTCAGTTTACTGGCAGCAACGGCTTGATAATGCACATAATAGTACCACCAACCAGGACAAGGGAAACTGGGGTGGTCATTTCTGGCTTTTTAGCCGTCATTAGCCAGCTATACCCAACCCCGAGGCATGCAACTCCTGAAGGTCAAGCTATCTTTGAAGATATACTTGGCTATATTTTATAGAAATAAGTAGAGAACAGAGATGGATGTATGAGGGCTTATATTTTGGCATGCGCATCTAGAGATCCTTTTAGGGAAACAGACCAGATGTAAGAATAAGAACCCGCTATATTACAGATAACTTTTTGCTAGATTCCAGCGGATGCATATTTCCGTGACCCAATCTCAATCATAAGTCCAAACTTAATAGTAACCCTACTGCCCTAGAACTTAACGAATGGTCATCTGTAATGCGAGGGGAGGGTTATTCCTTTGCCCCACCAAGAAGTACATCAATCGCCTTTTCATTCACTGTCTGTTCTCAAAATAACTTTACAAGCCTACTTAAGCGAAGGCATACTTTAGTTTACATGCAAGGAGACGCTCCTTAGCGTTCGCCAAAATTAAACCAGGCACCACTAATTAACAGACCCACTCACAGCGGATTATCTGTTGCTATCTAATGTCCTCAGTCTCCGTCACATGTAGGCAACTGTTTAATATGATGCTTGGAGGCCTCCAGCTGACCAATATTTACAATCTAGGGAAGCTGGTTACCAAGTCAACAGTCAGTCTAGTGAATGATCTGATTAGAAATGCTCTGACCGCACTATAAAAGTCGCCGTATTTCAGGAAGAGGCCAGAATGGCAAGTCCATTTTTCCAATACACTGTTCATTAAATCCACATAAAAATCAATTTTTTCACGAGTTGTTAAATTTTTGATGGAAGACAGAGAATGAGAGTAGATTGATACAGTACTGTTTCGGGTTTATTGTACCTTCATTCAACCAATCATAACCCTGACCACCAGCAGCTGAGACCAGAAGCACAAACATGCGCACAGACGCACTTGGCGCAGTCGATCCGCCATTGGTGTCTACCAGATGGGCCATAAGCCCTTCATCGGACCGAAGTTCATCAGTGCCTCGTCACCTGTCACTCTCTGTCGCTGCAAATCGGGTATTTATTCAAGTAGGAATGGATGCACACCGATCTATCAGCTTCACGCAGCAAAGAAGCTCTGTATGGGCGGCAAAGGTCACGAACAGGCGACCAATAACCAGGCCGAAGTCCGCCAAGTCGTAAAAGGAGGGAAAGGTCTCTTAATGTACAGAAAGTTGTATGTTTACGATTAAATCTGTCGATTCTTCTACCGACCTGTCAGTATGTGAACTTTTTGAAACTTGTATTCCTGTGGCATCTCTATCAGCACACCGATTTACTGGCTAACCGAAACAAGCAAGCTCCGTATGGGTGGCAAAGGTCAGGAACAGGCAACCAAATACCAGGCCGAAGTCGGCCAGGTTATAATAGCAGGTGACGAGGCACTGATGAACTTCGGTTCGATGAAGTGCCTATGACCCATCTGGTAGACCCCAGTGGTGGATCAACTTCGCCAGGTGCGTCTGTGCGCGTGTTTGTGTTTCTGGTCCCAGCTGTTGGTCAGGGTTATGATTGGCTGAATGAAGGCACAATAAGCCCGAAACAGTAAGGTATCAATCTAACCGCATTCTCTGTCTTCTCTCCTCGTTGCTATTATGACTTGGCCGACTTCGGCCTGATATTTGGTTGCCTGTTCGTGACTTTTGCCAGCCATACGGAGACTGGTGGCTTCGTGAAGCCAATAGATCGGTGTGCGCCCCTTCCTGATTTAATATGTACATATATATGGTAAAGGTATTATATATATATATATGAGAAGACAAGGCGATCGCAGGAACCAAAGGTATATTTGCCTGACGTTTCGAAAGCAAACAAGCTTCCATCATCGGAGGTGGGTTGCGTACTGCACGTTACAGTATTTAAGGGTTTTCTTTCATGCTGGCGTGTCACTGACTTCCAGCGCGCTGCATCACAAGGCCTGACGATTGTTGTCATGGGGGCATCCGTTTCTCCTCATCCTTTGTCGGGTGTGGGGAGGGGAGCGGCGTCGGGGTGACCGCGGCCATTATGGTTCCTGCGATCGTCTTATCTTCTCAGTTATATCCGGGAACGCGCATTTTCGCTTAAATCAGCAATATATATACATATATATATATATATTTTAAAGGTATTATACCGTACTCCCGACCTAGATACTTGCTAAAAGCCCAGACACGTGTTTCGCCGATATTCTGCCGCTGCGTGACACAGCTGCGAGGGGTTCGGCTCTTCAGTGGGACCCCCAGCGTTCTCTAGCGGTTTCCGGTATATGAACTCCAGAGAATAATCAGGTGAATAATTTCAGAAATTAATCAGTGCAGAACTTGGAGTTAAATCTCCGGGACATGACTTTTTAGGGTCAGAACCGAAATTTCAATGAACATTTGAGTCGAAGACAATCAACTACTGTGGAATAACCACGTAATGCCCATTCTACAAACAAGTAGTACTACGAGTAGTATGAATTCCATATGGTAA
>CACRXP010000147.1:719344-754594 GCA_902702965.1 Spirometra erinaceieuropaei
TATACCGTACTCCCGACCTAGATACTTGCTAAAAGCCCAGACACGTGTTTCGCCGATATTCTGCCGCTGCGTGACACAGCTGCGAGGGGTTCGGCTCTTCAGTGGGACCCCCAGCGTTCTCTAGCGGTTTCCGGTATATGAACTCCAGAGAATAATCAGAAATCGAAATATGACTTGGATATATAGTACAGTTGAAATATGCCATTGAAGGCGCCCCTCTGACAGTGTTCCACGGACATCATGCAGACTATTCTGTGCACAAAAACAGACCAGGAAAAGTGAACTTAGCGTTGACAACCAGTTTGGTGGACAAAGCAAGTTTTTCCGTGTGTTATCTCGCCCACTTAATAAAGGGCTTTAGCCAAAAAATGTGCAATTATGCCATTGTTTAGACTAAGAGTTTGTCTAACAGTGATGAAAGAACTAGTTGACTATGCAGTTTCCTCAAACCTGTATGATCGTCACAATGACTACTGTTGATATTAGCATTATATCTGTTGCTGCTCCTGTAACTAAACCGTATGCAGTAATAAAGAGTAGTGTTTTAGCTTCATGTTTGTTACGTTTATTTGGTTATAACTTCCTGCCTATCTGGGAAGGCATGTCAAACACTCTAACTTCAGATCCGCCTACTGAAGGATATTGTTGCTGTTTCGTTTTTTAAATATTAAGTCATTCAAATTAAAGTTCTGCGACCGCCGCAATAAGACTGCCACACAAATGCCGGTTCCCTTGATGCTGCCGGCAAGACAACGTGCCCGTGGCCCAGTGTTTAGCGGCGTTGGACTTCTTACTAACAGGTTGCGAGTTCGAGCCTGGGGTGTTCTTCACTTCGGGATTGGGTACGACTGGCTGACGACGGCTAACAAGCCAGAAATAGTCACTCCAGTCTCCCTTGTCTCTGTCGGTAATACCATTCTGCATATGTCGAAGTAAATATATTGTTAGCCAAAACAGCCCACATTTACTCAAAAGCTGCTTGAACTAAGAGTGTTGCTGCGCCCCTTCGTGGCTTTGTTGGAACCAATGAAACAATGCCAAAAATTGTCTTTACTCATAAGCCCACTGGTTAACTTACAGAACTCAATGGAACACCATACGGGGATGGAGGGATCGTACTCTTCATTTTAAGAGTAAATCAGGGTTTTATCAAGTAAAATAGGGCCACAACCTGTTACAACTGGTGAGACGATGAACCATAAATAGTAAATTTAGGCCCCAGTATGTAACCCAATCATTTTGGGCCAGGTGATGAAAGTATGCCGCAATTAAGAAGGTCCTATTGCTTTAAGGCAAAACTGGCCGGCAAAACACGCGCAAACGTTGAGATAGCAAAGGTTGCCAACTTCAATAACCCTGTTTTTAACTGCAATCGTTATTCTTTGGTCAGAATTTCACCAAAGTTCCCGTGAATTTGAATGAACCAGGTCGTTAAGACGCATCTCGTTTTCAGTAAAAGGACCCTAAGTCTCCGTTAAGCAACAAAAATCATGTAATGTCTCAACATAAAATTCCTCGAAGCTTGTGTATGCGAGCAAGACCATACTCACTCCTCTGAGATTTCCTAAGCTGTGGCTTAAGATGAAGATTGCAACACCGAATGGGAGGTCGATAGGTTTATTCACTGACCGTTCAATGATACCCACGCGTTCGACTATTACGGACATTCTCCGCTCGATCTACTCTTTAAAAAAACCATCACGCGACCATCCGCAATATCGCTCCACTAGAAAAGTGGAAGGGATTTTGAAAAAGTCATGCAAATGGATTGTTTTAAAACAAGTTTTCGGTTGAAAGTACGATATTTTACAGGCAAACTGGTAACGACCTATTCGACGTACACAAAGGAATTAATTGAACGACATCCTAAGACTTCTTATGCATCTGTGGCGACCTCTAGTTACCACGCACAAGTTGAGATTCCTGTTTCTACTTAAAACCCAAACAGTCCTGTCATAAAGTGACGCGATTTTGCCCGTTCAACCGGGTCAAACAGATTGACCACTCCACATTCAAGTTTAAGCATTTGATACCTGCACTGGTCGTAAAATCCTCGACCCCATCCGACACTGGGTCATGCCTCAGCTGCTGTGATGTTTCATATTTAAAAAATTGATCTTTTAATTGCCTGCCCTGTTGCGATCGAGCTTTTTAGGGAAGTTTTCACGATAAGTGCAAGAACTTTTTGATTGATCATGTTCTTCATGCGATAGGTTTCTGGGCACCCATATCTTATAACGTGGAAAAAATGCTACGTGGTCTTCCATACGAAACGATTTATTCCTTATTCCCTTTGGTTTCGTATATTATTGTATGATGGCATCGTGGTATTAAAACGGGATATTATTCCACACACTGCTTGTGAGCCTTTATGCGCTGGTGGAGTTTATCCATTCGGTCAACTTGTGGGACAGGTTAAGTGCATTTGATTTTTTCATAGATCTCTAGTTTAGAAAACTCTTAAGCGGATACATAGCGACGTGGATGTTTATATTTAGCTTGACTTCAGTCGTCAGGTATCTAGTACCCAACGACAATCCCCAAGATTAAAAGTTTGAAACTGCATTCAGCCGATTGAGGCGTAAAATAGTTCCATCATGGTGGCTATGTTCAAGAGGACTCAAAGTCATGTGAAATGACATTCACCGGCGAGGCATACTCCTCGTAGCTAACGCGACCAGAATTCAACTCTCAAGCCGCTTGAACGTGGGCTAGGGTACGGTTGGCGGCCGATGGTAAATGAGCAAGATACAAAAACTAACAACTCAACATACCTTTGTCCGCACACACAGAGTCCCTCAGAAACATTTCTTACCTTAAAAATCGGGTAGGACCGACTTATCTGGACGTCCAGTGAAATAAGGGTAAGGTTTGAGTTTAGGTTTGAGGTTAGGGATTAGGCTCAAAGATAGATTTCAAGTTAACGGTAAGTAAGTCAAGATCAGGTTTAGGGTTAAGATATGGGCTAGTGTTTACCGCATAATTGGGGTTTGGGTCCAGATCAGATAAATGGTTCAGTTTAATATTAAAGTAGGCGGGTTAACTCATGAGAGGCCAACCGAGTAAAATGCTGAATATATGCAGATACAGTATCAACCTGCATATTCCATAGCGTTCCATCTTGAAAGAGTGTTAGACCATCGAACAAGTGAGCCTAACATTTGACAAACAAACCTGTTATCCCTCAGTTCATGCTCAGTTGACTTCTGTTTTTTTGTTTTCCAACCCCGGATACAACTGTCAGTCATCAGTTGTTAATCAGATCTCGTAAGCACATAAAATAGGTGGACAAGCTCATGAAATGTCAAATGAAATTCGGAAATACGTTTTCGTTTCGAACAGACCAATTAAGATGGGTTGTAGAGCTAATCATTATGCAGCATGATTTTATAATAATTTACTCACCTCAGGATGCCGACTTTCGAACTAACCTCTTTGCGTTCATGTACTCTGTGAAAAATGATTACTTCAGTAGCACGAATTTTCCCCGTTAATTTTCGATGCCCCTAAGGATTCAATTAAATTTCACGGACGGCATGCCTAAAAATATTTATTCTTTTGCTAGCTCAGTAGAAAATTACTTCCTCGAATTATATACACAAAAGAAGGGCATAATTTTGTTTTCAAAAACTTTTCCAACTCCTGAATAATTTTGAACCCCGACCTGCCGTTACACTTGCATTCAGGGTTTCAAAACTACAAGCCTTATATTTTCCGCCTACAGAAGACCAGACATTTCTTTACGGTGTTAAGAGGAGGCCATATGGGATTCGTAAAATTTAGCAGTGAATTTGAGCCATATTGTTTACTTTAAAAGCCACATTGGTAAATTCAGAGACATGACGTTTTATGAACAGGCATTTCGCGGTATTAAAAATCCTACAATTAGAAACTTCTTTGAAACCGCATTATATCTTTTCCTTGAGTATAAAATTTGACGAAGAGCCAATTTCCTACCGATTGAGCAAATGAAAGAATACTTTTATGCATGTTTTTTATGAAATATAATAAAATATTTAAGGGCATCGAAAATCAATGGGAAAAATCCACGCTACTTAAGTTGCCACTTTTTACAGAGTACACTTTTGCATGTAGCCGGAAAGCAGTTCATTCGAAAGCCGATATCCCGGGGTAACTGAATTATTATGGAATTATGCTGCATGATGATTAGCTTTACGACCCTTCTTAATTAGTCTTTTCGAAACAAAAACGCATTTCGGAATTTCGATTGATGTTTCATGAGTTAGCCCACCTACTGTATGGTAACTGTTGGGGTTAAGACACGAAAATACTTGAATCTTTCTAGAATTATGCTCACATCCACCTTTATTATTTGTCGGGCGTTCCATGTCATTCCCACCAAGAACTGTTGCGTTCTTAGCGTAACGCCTAGCTGGCAGCTCGTTCTACAACCACCCGCAGTCGAATCCCCAAATCAGAACTCAACAACAATGGTGGAAAAGCAAGAAGTATATTGCTGCATCCTAACAGCCAAAGTCTGGCGATAAGAGGCAAATACAGAAATGTCCAACATCGGGCCTGGAATTGGGCCAGTCAGATCATGCTTTTGAGGTGTTAGCACGTCGACTAGACTTCTGACTCATCTGAATGTTTGGGCACCTCCCCTATTCTGCCCGTAGTCGCCACGGTATCAACGCGCGCCGTGGGGGTCGATCGGTAGGATGGCGTGTGATCGCGTCAATAGGATGACGTGCGAACGAGTCGGTTAGAACGGTCCCTCCTTGCAAGCATCTCCATGGCTTATACCAACTCCTGCATGAGGCCACCACTCCCAGAAACTCATAAGTCACAATTTTACACATGGCGGAAAGTCGCGCGCACTTTGCAAAGTTCACAGGATCGATTACGCTTTGTTACAGTCATTGCACTCGAGTGCAGTGCAACAATTATCTCCCAACAGCATACCAGGATATGCATCAACTCCTAGGCGGTTGAATTAGTTGTCACAAAGCATCCAGTATGCGGCTGACTTATGGCTCTTTTTTTTCCTGACATTAGGTAATCTCGGCTGCACATTTTAACTTTTATATTCTTGTTGACTGGAAACACCTAGAGACTGATAGGGTTTCCTTTGCAAATGTTTATATTCGAAGAATACTAATGACTCGTTTGAAGCTTAAACTTCGACTACAGGAGATAGTAGATCAAGAGACCAGGAAACCACGTTCTATTCGGTCTGGAACGCAGCAAAGAGCAGATTTATTTTAGTAATACCCTGTCTTTCTCAGCCGGCCGTAGGGCGACAGGTGATGGAAGACTGCTTCTGGCCACTCACAAGAGAATCCTTGCACTATAGGACAATATATAAACTCCCATTGAATAAATCACGTCATATATTTTGACACAAAGGTGCATCCGCTAAGGTAACTCGATTGACTCCGAAAGTGTTAGATCAGTTTAGCCTAGACGCACAATATAACGACTTTTTGATACTTAAACTTCTTGCACTGTCTCAGTGGACCATAAGTCGACAAATAAATAATCACTGCTTTCTCAATCCAACCATAAAGTCACAAATAAGATTTCCTATTACTGGCAAGTAAATAGCCCTCTTCTCAGTTTCGAAAGTCGGTTCATAAAAATCGGCCTATGGGCTTTACGGAAAAGACAAAGCGCCTTTCGCCCAGCTTTCAAAATTAACTCCTATACCCCGAAAATACCTTGTGGGGTAATGGTCTTAAATGACCGCCGGCTGTTTTAGCTTTTCCTAGGGAAGACGTTTAGCACTGAAATAGGACACAAAACCTGCTCGCCTAGTTTGTTACATTAGTACGCTTCATTGCCACTGGCTGAGAGCCAAGGATAGGTTTAAATTGCGTTGGCAAAACCATTTAGCACCTCCCTAGGGATGATAAATTTTAGGCTGCGCTTTCATCCAACAGTGATTAGACTGATTCCCCAGGTATGCCGCCATGACTAATTCGTTCTATTGTTTCATGAAACTTAAAGAATGTTTAGCAGCGCACGCAAATTTTGCATTACCAGTAGCGTGCACACTTCGTTTTGTGGTTGCTTAGAGGGTTGCCGACTGACGGTTGGACTCAGACCCCACAGCCAGTCCTGTGTGTGTTTGTGCCCATACAAAGCGCCAACCTGGAGATCTGCTGGACCAACACGGGGTTAGCTTTGGTCCCGGCGGACGCTATCCAAGCTACACAGGCATGACAAATACCACACATGGGGAGGGTGCGGCAGCACGCCTGGGTGGAGGCCCACACCGCGCCAGCCACCTGCCCCCAGGTCTCCTCATCAGACAGCCGACCGAGCACATCGGTGCCCAGGAGGGGGAAAAGGAAGCAAGATCATCTCTAGGGAATCTCGCCCCTTGGTGCTTCGCGCATTTCCACACTACAAACAATCTGCCGCACTCGTTAAACTATCGTGGTGCGCAGGACGTCGTGACTTGGAAGGCTGCACACTCGAGAATAAATGAGCCCTCGTCTCAGGACGGAGAGTAAGACCGCAATGCATTCCCAGTCCAGCGAAAACCTGATCCATCGTGTGTTGACTAGTCGTAGAGTGGTCGTTTAGCTTTTTTAACCTCTGCACTCGAACGCGCCTACGGTCTTCTTGACTCTACTTGGCCACCGGACCCAGATGGAAGGAGAGGGTTTGGCAGATTCTAGACAGGTCTACTATCACTAAAAACTGGTTCACGCGCAAGTCACCGTCTCCGCGCTCAACCTGATGTAGGGGCACAGTGGACATCATTGTTCACGATCGTCAAAATGATACATCTTTCCTTGGTGACCACGTAACAACAAACACTCAATATAGCACATGTGGACATCTTCATCTATCAGACAGATGCACTCACAGCCGAAAAGATGCGAGCACTAGAGTCGACAGTTAGAGCCTTCAAATCAAGGGCTAGCTGATTCGCTTATCCGGATTCTAATTGCACCTCTTCGTAGCCTAAAGTCTGTGGATATTAAAAAAGTCCGCTCCATCGCTTCCAAATATTCCCCAGAGTTATAAGGCCGTTTTTTCAGTCAGTTTGTTTATTTTAAAAGGTTTTTTAATTTTTTAACGGCTCATACTGGAGGAATTTTTCAAAATTAGTTTTTTTTATTATACATGCGATTTAAACGGGAGGAAACCAATGCACCTAAACAGCTTTCTGTTGAACTATGCGAACGCACCTTAGAGCCAGACTTCCACTCACTAGAGAAACTGGGCACTGCTGCGTTTCCGGTTCTCGCCAGGATTTGAGCCAGCGAATTTTGTATAAAGTAACTCATGCATGACGGCTCCGTTATTACCGCAAATACTGGGCTGTGCCCGTACTTCTCAAACCATCCGTTGCTCACCTCATCGTAGTCTAGTTACAACGGGCTGATAAGCGCCAAAACTTTACAGACAAACTTTTTGAATAATTCTTGGCCAGTACATTTTCAAAACAGCCCCTACTCTATAACCACTATCAAATAAAGCGAAAAAGCCAGCCCAGTTGCAATTGCCAGCGTCCTTTGTGTTGTTAAATAGAAGATCAAAGCGATGTCAAAAAATCGACTTTCGCCGCGAACGTAATCAGCAAGACTAAATAATCAACGAATGCCCCCTCTGCATGTCTGATATTCCGTGGCCGTTCATTTTTGCACTAGTTTTAAAGCATTTAGTTTGGCAGATCTGATAGTGATGTTTTAACGGTTATTGTTTCGTATTTTTCAAACTTAGGTTGATATTTATCGCTTTTATAGTAGTCTGGTTTTTTAATTTAGTTTCTTTTGACATTTTCATAAGCGTCCTGTATAAAACCACAATCCAGCAGATGTTCTCTTTCAAATTATCTTATTTATCCAGACGTGTGTAAGATTTATTCTCAAACAGGCAACATGGCCATTATAATTGTAAAGTCGGTGTTGAAAATCCCAAAACATTGACCGGAATTTTTCAGTAATGCTTCAAGAAAAAATATTGAATCTTTTCAAGACTGAAAGTTAACTGTTACGACGCATAGCAATAAATCAATGCAGTGATGATGGTATGCCAAATTTTGACTGATATTCCTTCTCGTTTCCCGTAAAAATGGACTAAAAATCAATGCATCAATTAAACGATGTCCGTCCTTGTGGATTCTGGTGCAAACATAAATTCACGTTTCTTTGCCGGAAATGATGCCTAAAATCACTTACTCCTTAAGGAACGTGTCTTGCTTAAGTTGTTCTTGGAATTTAGGGAATAGTTTGTTTTTAACAAGCTCGTAATTTTGAGAATTTGTGGGAGGTTGTAATTGGTATTTGCGCATTTCACACTTCTTGGCTCCATTTATTTGCTCAAAAAGTCCACTACATGATCCTTGAAAACATTTTTTACGCATCAGAAAGTCACTTCCTAAGCAGTAAAAGAGATTTCGAAGCTCCTACTGAAAAAGTGCGTCCCGAGCGGTATGGAAACCCTAAGGTCAGGCAAGAACGTGGGCCGTGCTTTGAAATATACATGTTTTATGCGTTTGTTGATCAGGCTATGGGACATGCCTGTCTTGTTACATCTTCGATCAAGAACAAGGAAGACTGGAATGGTCGTTTCTGGTCACATTCAACCCCAGGTTTGCAGGACCTGATATTCGAACTCGTATTCCTTGGTCCTTTTGTAGTTTGGAAGCACTGGACTTTCATACCTACTCGTATCAGGCAGAAAAGTCGAGAATAAGTTAGTTCCCATGAAAGAATTGCAAGAAATTAAGTGCCTATGAAATTATGATTTCATATTGACCCGACTGTGGAAAACTCAGCGCCTCGGGGTTGGATTTGAACCCACGTAGAAGGAGGGGAAGGCTTTAGTACAGCCAACGCTCTAACCACTTGGGCTACGAGGCCCCGCCGGACGGCACGAGTTTAATCACACACTGAACAACCCTTTTCAAAAGTCACAGTGAAGTGGAGAGACACCATTGAATTTCGAACTGCCATGTCTCTCAAAGGGTTTTTTATTTGGATTGTTTTTTACCAGTCATCACGTAAATGCCTTCCTGCATAGAAGGCTCTACTTAGCCAACGTTGCTTCGGGCGAGCGTTTCTGTATATTTAAAATTTAAACTGAGTAGCCTGCAGATACGCCGTATTGTTGAGAGTGCTTGCTATCATTTCAACTCCGATGGCCTTGTCTGAGGTGATTGCCTGGGTTGCAACTTCCATGATAACGACGACACTGACGGAACTGCTGACGGTTGAAACGAACTCTGCTTTCACTCTAGATGCCGTCTTTAACCATCTGACTGCCGACTGCTTCCGGCCTCTTTAAACACCGAGGGCCTGCTTGCGTTCCCCTCCATCTGCCACGAAGGTTAGTAGAGAGGACGATCAACGGCAGTTCCGCCCTTCCGTGCCGCCGGGCCAGATTCCGACAGAAGATGCGTGTAACCTTGCCGGTGTGGAAGACGAAGATGCGATCAATGGAAAACAAAAAAATATTGGCCTAACGATTCAAATTCTGGCATTACTGACAAAGACAAGGGGGACCGGAATGGCCACTTCTGGCTTATTAACCGTCATCAGCCAGTCATACCCGACCCCAAAGTGTGGAACACTCGAGGCTCGAATTCGCGACCTGTTAGTTAGAAGTCCACGCCTCTAACTACTGGGCCACGAGCCCGTTGCCTTGTCGGTCTCGATCGGAAATATACAATGGTAGGGGGCGCTCATCAATCGTTCTTATGGAACTCATTCGTTCCGTTGTACCTTACGGGCTCTCTCTCTCTCGAGCTCATCATCAGAGACGGTTGCAGATAAGGCTACTGTTGACACAAAGAGTGCAGTATTTATGGCACGTGGCTGCCGTGGGGCCATATGCGTACTGTAGTTAGCAGCTTTCAAGTGGTGACGTGGTAGATGCGCAGCAAAACGTTTAGTGATTTTCAGTTAGATGATTTCGCTCAAATTCCTTGTTCAGTTTTGAAACAGCGCGTGAGTGTATGGGGTTTTGAGGTTGGTAAAAAGAAGTTTCAATATTCGATCTGACTGAAAAGTCATAGTCATTAATTTCCCCGATGTGACTGGAAAATAAGCGAAAATAAGAATGAGACTGTCCGGTAAACGTTGAAGGCCTATTTGACTCTTTTTGCTGATAATGCATCATTAAAATGCAGACAACTGCAAACAGAGCCTGTAACTTCAAAGAAACGTTCTGTTTTAACTGAAACAGCCAAATCCCCTGTAAAACCGATGTTTTGCGTCGTTTTTATACCCTTTAAAAAGTAGCAATCCACTGCAGACCAGCCGAGGAAAAATCGGCTCTTCTGGAGATTTGAGTGCTCGTTTTAAATAATTGCATTTGGCTACAGGAATTTTTTAGTTTCTGGTGCAAACAGTAAAATCAGTTTGGTAAGTAGTGATTTTGGAAACGCAGTTAAGCGATCATTCGACCACATCCGCGTCAGCCTCCGTTCATAACAGTTAAACTCGAAATATCTAAACGAAACAGGGTTTATTTTAACCCCCGTCATCTTTTGACGGATTAAAAATTCGGTTTATTTTGCCTACTATTGTCAAATGGCCCTCAAGAATGTGGGCGTTTTTTAATTCTCATTCACAAACCTTTTTTCTAAATCACAGTTCCGAAAGATGGTGGGCTGCACTGATGTCTTAAAACCTTCCACCAGTGTTACCCAGACCGCAGACACTAGTTTCCTGTTCATCCTCCATAAATTAGGTTTTTTGACCACACGTGGTTTTTGCGCCTTTTAGTTCAGAGTAGTTTAGTATATTCGAGAATTGAGGAAATGGCCGCTGTGCTTTACCTCTACATCAGCCCTCCTCACTGGGTTCGCAACCCGACCACACGCAGGAGCCACGACCACCGCGTCAAGTGGGAGACGGCGCGGAGGCATTAAGCAATGGGAGGCGTCCGCGTGCGAGTCAAACGACCCGGTGCTGGGAGGTTCACTTGTTGTCGTGCGACAGCCCGACAGGGGCTTAGATGTTCAACCTTTTAGGCCGCGTACGAGCCTCAGGTCAACATCCGAGGCACTTTTACAAGACACATACCCTCTCACTCTAATGATGCCATCTCCCTTCTAATAACCCGGCTTAACCATGGTTGGGGCGCATTTACCACCCTGGCCTCTACTCCCTGACAGGAGGAGATGAAACACTTTGCCAAAAGAGGCCGGAAAAAAGACCTGTTTTGATTTTTGTTCCTGGCGATACGCCTGAGTGCGCGGAGGAGCCGCTAGATCAATTAACAAACCTCCGAAACGATTGGCCTTTCATATTTCCTATTTGTTTCCCTTTTTGGGGGCTCGTCTTCTACTTAACTCATATTGACCCAACTGTGGAAAAACTCGGCGCCTACGTGGGATTCGTACCCACACAGTAGGATAAAGGCCTTAGAATAGCCAACGCCCTAACCACTTGAGCTACGTGGCCCCGCCGGACGAACCAAGGCGCTGAGCTTTACGCAGTTCGATCAATATGAATTATTCAAAATCTGCCAAAATATCAATGAATTACGCGAGCCTGGTAGTCATTTGGTGGATTCTAGATGAATTACTTAGAAAATCTTGCTTGAACAGTCAACTTACTGTACCAGATTTGGTGTGTTCCGAACGTTGCAGTAGGTTGGGCGGGTAACTTGACCCAAATGTGATTAAACTCTCGTCGTCCTGCGGGGCCGCGTAGCTCAGGTGGTTAGAGCGTTAGATGAACTAAAGCCTTCCCCTTACTGTGTGGGTTCGAATCCCACCGGGACGCCGAGTTTTTCACAGTTGGGTTAATATGTATTATACAAAATCTACCCAAACGTCTATGAATTCTACTAAATTCTTCCGAATGGTTGCTACAAGTAGGGATACCACCTTGATCAACTGCCCTTCTTCTGTCATCTTTCTTATAAATTATAAGGATACTACTTTGAAAGCCACTCACGAAAAGGGCCCATTCTCAAGTCGGAAGTTATGGATTCAGAGTTTTGAGAACAGTTATTTCTGGGATGAAGGACGAAAGCAATTGAAAACGAACGTTGATAGCAAGGCACGTCACCGTATGGGGTCGGAGAATTTCTTGTTATCGACCGATAAATCTTCCGACGCAGTCAAGGTAGACAACGGTAAGAAAAGTTGCTTGCCATTCCGCAGAGCCTGCGACCTCACCTTCGCACATACAGTCGGCGAATAGATTTTAGGTGTAATGTTCAAGTTCGATTATTCGTGCGTCAAATGCAGCAACTATAACATACACCAAAAAATAAACCTTGACTGGAATTTTTGTCACTAGCAACTTGACGTTTTTTGCTGTTAGGCGCTCCCTACTGCCCACAGGCAACAATCTACAGTAGATGTGCTAGCTCACGAAATGTTAACCGAAATTCTAAAATGCTTTTTCGACTCAAAAAGATTACTGAAGTAGGTCTATGATATTAATTACCGCGAAGTATAATTCCATGATAATTCAGTCACTTCCGGATGCTGACTTTTGAATGAACTTCTTTCCGGCCGCCTGAAAAAACTACACTTTGTAAAAGATTGACTGTTTCATTAGTATGAATTTTTCTTACTGATTTTCGATGTTCTTATAAATTCAAGTGTATTTCATCAAAACATGCATAAAACTATTCATGTTTTACTCATTCGAAGGGAACTACGTCTTTTTCAAATTTCGTGCCTGAAGGATGGGTATAAGAGGCTTTTAAAACTTCTCCAATTCCCGAATGACTTTAAGGCTAACCTGTTGTTGCACTTACATTCAGGGTTTCAAGACTACAAGCTGCAAATTTTTCATGAGCAGAAAATTATATATTTCTGTACGCCATTAAAAAGAAGCCATACTGAGTTAGCACAATTTTGCAGTGTGTTTGAATCACATTGAAGCATTAGGAAATAGAGGGACACGATGTTTCATGAATGGACGTTTCACGGTCTTAAAAAATCTCATAATTACAAGCTTTTTAAAACCAGACCATACCCGTCCTTCATGTATAATTTTCGAAGAATACATAATTTTCTACTAAATAAATAAAGGGATGGATAGTGTACGCATGTTTTCCATGAAATATATTTAAATTTATTAGAGTATCGGCAATCAGTTAGAAAAATGCACGTTTCTTAGGCTGTCACTTCTTACAAAGTGTAGTTTTTGCAGGCGGCCGGAAAGAAGTTCGT
Organism: Spirometra erinaceieuropaei; assembly: GCA_902702965.1. NCBI lineage: Eukaryota > Metazoa > Platyhelminthes > Cestoda > Diphyllobothriidea > Diphyllobothriidae > Spirometra > Spirometra erinaceieuropaei. Next base: position 732,462 of record CACRXP010000147.1, read on the forward strand.
CCAAGGGCCGACATCTTGAAGTAACTCAATTATCAGGGGATTATGCCGCACGGTGATTAATATCGTAGCCCTACTTAAGCAACCTTTTTTGGGTCAGAAGCGCATTTCAGAATTTCGGTTAATACTTCATGAGTTAGCACATCTACTGTAACTCGGAGGTAACATACAAGAGCCCGCAACCTCTTTATTGTACTGTTTGTAGCAAGTTGACTCTACGCATTCATAAAAATGAGAGAAGAACTAAAGGAGGACTTCAAACCGGGCGTAGTACATTTAATTATGCGTTAGAGGAATCGTCGAGAAGTGGCGATCGACAATGTGAAGATTCCCAAATCGCAAGTCGGCGAAGGAATCATTGTTCGAAAACTGTACAACGCCAAGTAGACGTACATACGCGCGACTCAGGAGGTACACTGCGTGACCGATCTCACGAAATGTTGACCAAAATTTTGAAATGCGTTTTTGATTAGGTTGGATTACCTAGGTGGGGTCGTAATACTGATTATTATGCGACATAATTCTATAGTATTTCGGACTCGGCAGAATGTCGGCTTTTCATGATCTTTCTTTTGACCTCTAGCAGAAACCACACTAGGTAAAAAGTGATTACCGAATCAACACGGATTTTTACATTAATTTTCGATGATCTGATAAATTCAAATATAGTTTAAAGAAACTATGCATCAAAATATGCTTTGCTTTACTCGTTTGGTAGGAAATCTCACTTTCTTCACATTTTATGCCCGCAGAAAGTGTTTATTTAGGGTTTCGAAAAGGTCTCCAAATTTCCGAATAATTTTGAGCTTGATCTGTCTTTGCATCAGCGTTTAGCAACTTCGGACTACACCGTGTATGCTTTTCCCGTAAGGAAAATCATATATTCCGCTCTACCTTTAAGAAGATACCAGAATAAGTTCATAAAATTTTACAGTGGATGCGGACTATGTTGTGCATTTCCTGAAGAGCATTTATAAACGTGCATGTGCGATGCTGTATGTATGGACATCGCGTGGTCTTAAAATCTCATGATTAGAAACTTTTTAAAACCTAAATATACACTTTCTTCGGACATAAAATATGAAGACAATGTGAGTTCCTACCAAACAAGTAAAGGAAAACATATTTTAGTGCATGGTTTGCATAAAATATACTTAAATTTATAAGACCATCGAAAATCAATGCGAAAAAGGCGTGCTAATTATGTAGTCATTTTTTGCCGAGTGTGGTATCTGCAGGAGGTCAAAAAGAAGTGCATTCAAAAGCCGACATCCTGGCGAGTCCGAAATGTCATAGGGTTATGCTGCATTATAACCGGTATAACAACCCCACTTAAGTAATCCTTCCTAATCGGAAACGCATTCCAGAATTTCGGCTACCATTTTATGAGATCGGCCACGCACCGAGTGAATTCCGTAGCGTGCGTGCGTGCGTCCATGCGCCTCGCCACGTTGGCGTCAAGTTACCCTCGGCTCTAGTCGTCGATTGACAGGGAATGTGAGACGGACTGAGGGCAGCATGAGTAGCCGTCCGCGCCGATGACCGGACTATCATGTAGTTTCTATGTCAGTCATTGCGAATTAGCTAAAGATGGGCTTTTCGTGACTGCAAAGGTGAAGTCATCAGAATCACGCCAAAATGGACATTTCTCCGACACTCCTATAGACTACACGCTACCTATGTACTTGCGTCTTTTTAATTGTTAAGGAGACGCCCTAAATCAACACCGCCACCATCTTTTCATTTGTAGGATTCGGATATGCTGTTTGAATTAATTGACGAGAAAACCACTGAGAACAAGAAACTGCGAGAACAACTTCGCGTGCTCAACTCCGGCTACTCGGAGCTCCAGGCAGATCTGGCGGATGCAAGGCTGATCATTGCAGAACAGCAGGATCAGTTGCAAGACGCTCGCCAGGAGATTGCAGTGAGCAAAACCAACTATGATGCCCTCAAGGTGGGTAGTCTTATCTGCTCCGATTCTCACTTACTTTTCTTCAACGGAATGTTGTAGAGGACTAGAAAGAGCGTGCAAAATGAGCCATTCCTGCCATTTTAGAGCACTTGATATGAAGATGGGTACTAGACTTCACCGTGGCTCACAAAATCTGCATTCTGATAATTACCTATGTTTGATTAATTTTCAAATACAGAAATGATCATCGTGCTGCTTGCAGGCACGGGCCAGGATAACTGGAAGTCTTGCCTGGCTAATGTCCCTGCCACAAAGTCTTCCTACAACTTCGCACGTGGAACTGGTGGCAGGTGACGAATATGGCTTCTATGAGATCGTTCTAGGGCGTGCGACGCCTGTTGACAATCCTCTGACCTCCGTTCTTTGGTCTTACGGACCCAGGAAGTGCAGCTGGCGGAAACAGCGCTTGTGATAGGCGCGCTGCATGTCAGACCATGTCTGGAAGTTTAATGCATGTAAACTCTGAACTTTGGATAATTTAACGAAAAACGGGTCGGGAGGGTGGAAGTGAACTAGGCTTTGGCAAAAGGAGAAGGAACGGAGAACCTTAAGCAGCAGCAGGATGATGAGCTCTTGTAACCAGTTTGTGCAAACTTGAGCTGTCTTCAAACGTCTTTGTCGATAGTGTTGTTCTAGTGTACTAGCCGCTGTGAGACTGCTGCGAGGCTCTTAAATGAGCCTCAATAAAAAAGGGACAAATACGCCCCGTAACGCGATTGGTGAGCGTCCGTCCTACTACTATCCGATCGCGATAGAGAGGACGGCAAGTTCATGGCTCTATACTTAGGTCAAGGGTTCGTGCCTCAGCGGTGGCAAAACCTGACGACTAATAAGCCAGAAGTGGTCTCCCTTGTCTTTTCCAGTAATATTATGCCCGAAGTACGTGTTGTCAGAATTTTTGCTAATTTCTGTTTGTGTTGAAATGTGATCTTCATTGCCACTTCTCCACTAGAGGAAACTCAGATAGCTCCTCATGTTCCTATAAAAGCGTCGCCGGGTGCAAAAAACGTATCAGTTCTCAGCGCAGGGTTATAAGAGACGGAAAACAGTATATGGGACTGACTGGGGCCTTACTGTTGGTTTCATGATAACATTTTGTGTATCCATCAGGCCCAAGTCCTCTCCTTACTCGTTTATTCTAGAGAACACTTCAATCTTCCCACCTCAGGTCTTCACCTGTTAATTGGTTTTAATGTCTTTTCGCGATTATAGCTCAAAAATTTCATCCTTTCGAGCAATTCTGCGGGAAATTCGGCAGAAGTGGGAAATCTCGTCGCTGAGTATACTGAACTGCGTGATGAACTCGAGGCCCTACGAGGGAAATTTAGAGAAACAAAAGAATTGGCTGAACAGCTGACAAAGGAGCGTGATTTCTTAAAAAAGAAGGTTAACCAACGGCAGATCTATTCAGATCAAGGCACCAGTTCCGGAACAGACGATGATGTCTTCCGCCCCGGCCCTCATTCTTCGCGTTCGAACGGAGGTGTGACGTTAAACGAAAACAACAGACCGGTGGTGAGTCCCCTATTCCCATTTAAATTTGTTAGAAAGGTAAACATGCCTACTGAAGTAAATTAAATAGGCACTGTCTATTTATTTCCCGTAGACCGCTGAGGCAGGCAAGGATGTCGCTCTCAAAATGCAGCAACTACGTGAAGAAAAGGACAAGTGGGAAAGATATGCGAACCGGCTGGTCGAGAAAGTTCTCGAGACCCACCCCGAGCTCCTAGACTCCCTGCCCGAGGAGGATGAGGGAGAAGCAGCTGGGGATGAACGCACGGATAGTGAGAGACGTTGGTACAATTACGCCATGCGATTACTGTCAGACGCAGTAGCAAATAACTCAGCCCATCTCTCTGAATTCGACAGGAGGCTTTACAAGTCGATGCGCAGGCAGAAGGAGAGCAAGCAGGCAGTTGCTATGGCCAGCCAAGAAGCACGAGTCGAAACTTCCGAGAGTACGGCCCAGACGCGAAGGAGGCGCATCGACAGAATACGAGACTTCTTCCGCAGACAAAAGAGGCACTGAAGGTCCTGTGGGGACAGCTTTGGTGCAGTGTACGCGCCCCACCACTACCAGCTCATAAGTCTTTCATAATTTATCCCCATTGCACTGTTTGATCACATCCAATGACTGGCTGCAGTAGTCAGTCAAACTTGTCGATTCCATTTGCCGCCTACTTCTAACTTTACAACCCCGCCTATGTACAGACAACTCGTTTTTAGCACTATTTAAGCAACTGTCATCATTGCGTACTTCTAAAACTCATGTTTTCATTGCCCGTATTGTCCAGGAGTCAACTACCTGTGTTGGACACTGCATCTTCTAATACCTTATCACCTCATCTGAACTGCCTCTCATATCTCCGGTCTTTCTTACAAATACAGAGTATTCGCATATGCTCTTCCTACTTTTGATTTCATTCACCTGGTGTGGTATCCAATCAGAGCACTGCAAGAGGTAGCCCTCATACATATGGGAATCTGCACAGAAAGGACGTACGAATACGCCGGAATCAACATAACTTGGCATTTATAGCCTTGGCCGCTCTATAGGAAATTCAGAAATAGCATGCAAGTTGTAAGGGATACTTTGATATGCTCAGCGGTGTAAGTTCCCGTTCCCGTTCACAGCTGCCATTTAAATACCCCTGGACGATATTACTTGATATCGAAGTAACTCTTAGGTCGCCGTCTCTGAAGCTGCTGACTCCTCGTTTCTAATCCTGGGCCCTTCGTTTTCCGTTCTTTCCTGACTTTATCGACATGAGCATATCACGCGCCCATCTTTCACCGACTGCGTGATGCTAAATTGACGACAGATGCCAGTACCTACTAACCTACCACCTCCGAGATCGTCATGGCCTTTTTTGTTTCATTCATTCTTGGATCTTAGTCCTGCTAAAATAGAGCACCCCTACGTTGTTATGCAGTACGGAAGAGAATGGAGATGATGGAGTACAATCTCAGTGCGTCCATCACTGCACGCCCATCAGTTACCCAAACCTTCCGTCCAAAGCATCTTATTCAACGCTAACGGAGCCGTCCAGACGGCCCGTCCTGATTGGTCGGATTTCAGCCCGAAACGTTAGCACAAACCGGGCACGAATTTCAGGTGCCAGATGTTCGAGAATAGCCTGGCTGATGCTGGTCGGTCGACTTGCCCGCAAGTGGCAGCCGAAACTGCCCTACGGCGTGACGTTTTCCTGGCGTGCGATCCACAAGCGCATTGCGCTGAATTCGCGTCGTCATGGCAAGCTATTTCGCTACCTTGGAGTGGGTAGGAGTTTGCGCCGGCATCTCCGACACCAGTCCCAATATCTACCCCAATTGGAATATTCTTAGGGATGATTTTGCTTGATCGTGTCCCCTGGATTTCCATTTCCTGATCAACTTTGATCAGACTTTGTTCGCTCTAACGAGGTCGCACTTTTAAAAAAAGTGAATTCATCCTGCGGAGACCCCTACGGCATTGGGGAATAATGGGTGAGTTCATTTGCTGTTTTCGGTGGGACGAACTGGGAGATTTCGGACTCAACGGTGTCCACACAAGCTGCCAATTAGTCTTACTGTGAGGCCTCAGAATTTGAACCACTTTTTCTGTCCAGTGTTGCGGTATGGAATTCTCTGTGACCTTCCCAAATCTAACTAGAATGCATCGAGCGTGGTCCTGCGGTGATCCAGGAAAGTGCCTAAGCAACAGCTTGTGGGATAACGATTGCATGGGACAGCGTAATTGACGGAGGGTCACCTCCAGTCTCTGAGTTCGGGTGCAGACTGTCCCATACTTTGCACCTGTTTAGGGTCCCAGGACTGTAGTGAGCGGCAGGTGAAGCCTAACTCGGCTACGAATTAACACTCGTCGTATCGCAGCACCGCCATGACTTTTAACATTCTTATATAAGTAACAGACTCACCAGTCCAGTACCACCCAGACGTGGCAGTTTGATTGTCGTTACCGATGATGTTGGACGTGTGTTCCGCAACAAGGTGAGGGCGGAGACGGCGACTTACGCCGCATATACCGCACTCTCTCCCTCCTCACTCACTTCAGCCCGGTGTCAAGACTGACGGTGTCAAACAACCGAAGGTGACTGACAAAGCTAGACAGGCCGTCCACACCCGATCTTGCGTCCCGGCACAATGTACCAGGTTCCCACACGGACGGCTCGTATTTCACATCAGTGAGCGTGCCATAGAGGTCATATCAAGGAGCCATTGCGGCCAAACTCTGCGTTCTGTGAAGACCAATTCGCCTCCTCAGTTGGCAGTCTTCCAAGCCACGACTTTTAATAAACCGTGAGAATTTAAAAACGCGTCAAGGTTACTAGAGTGAGGCATATACACTGAGTGTGTTGTGGGGGCTGAGTACCCAGAGTCAACCTCTCACTCTCTCGTTCCCCTTTCTCAAGCACCAGTCCGCCGACCGAGCAGGTCAACCCCAGGTATCACCCCAGCACGGCCCGAAACTGCCTGTACTTTAGACTATAAGGCCTGAAAATTCCGTGACTGGAAGTCTTCGAGGGCTGTTTCGCTGACCTATAGCTGTGCAGGCGCCGGGAAGTTCACGGCTAGACTAACGGGTAGGCCCAGTCCCGCCGCTGCTGGAACTGCGACCGGATCAAATGCAGGCATTCTCTCACAGACCTTATGGGTGAGGTCCAGGTAGCATGAGTCAATCAACTGCCTAGCATTGACACAAACGCGGGTAGATGCAAGACAATGAAAACTACAGACAGGCGCCTCGGAGCCTCCTCCTCTTCCTCATAAGTGTGTTAGATTCTACGGTAGTGAAATCGAATACCGAGCCAGTCTTGAGTTGGTGTCCTATCACGGCGGGAACTGCAGCTGTTGGAATGCCGATCCTGGGCTGTCTTAAATACAAACATGCTCAGGGTAAGGTGATACCATGCTAACAGCACAGTTACTAGCCAAAAGCCCCATACACGCGTGTTTCGCCGATGTTCTGCCGCTGCATGGCGCAGCTGCGAGGGGTTCGGCTCGTCAGTGGGTCCCCCAGAATTCCCCGTGTGTTTTCTGGTATATACTTCAATTTAGAAATTGTCGCTTTCTAATTTCCTCCGAAATTATCTACGAAGTTGTAGTAGATCAGTTTATTCAAGGACTATAGACTCAGACCGAGAATTTTATACACCTCACCCCAAAGTATACTACTAGCTGCCTGTCTGCAGTTAATGACTATTACGCGGTTACCCGCTGTGGCTGATGGACTTTGGCCCAAATATTCATGTATAAAAATCTCGGTCTGAGCCTATAGACCTTGAATAAACTGATCTACTCCAACTTCGTAGATAATTTCTGAGGAAAGTAAAAAGCGACAACAAACATGCCCAATTAGCACTGGCCCTGATGACTGGGTGGAAGTTACTACACTCAGATACGTTCTTAGCTAGGCAGTCTCCCACAGTAATGTAGTGTCACACGTAGTGGAAATCGGACCACGTGTGGTACGCATAGACGGTCTGTCCAGTCTTGTCAACTACTGCGTCCGAGTCCGCCTCCAGCGGTCTTGGGATTGTCCTGTCCACGGGACAAGGTGGATGAGAGGAGTGCGAGGTGGGCGCAGTGCAAGTCCGCATCGTTATAAAACTAGTTTACGCGCAAGTCACCAGTGCTGCGCCCATTTGGTGGGGCAGGCGGCAGTCGTCGCCGTTTGAGATGGTCGAACTGCCAGACACCAGGCGACGCTGGCCTTAGGGACGTCTCCATTCAGCATAAAAACAACGCATAAGTGGGGGTGTAGTTCACTTGGAAATGAACCGCGAAAACTGCCTCTTTTAGTGTTGGGCCCCTAAAAATCCATGTTCGAAGGGTGAGCAGACCGTGACCATTTCCCAGATACATTCCATCCTTTCCGTCGTAATTTACTCGGTAATTTTATTGGAGGCTGAGAATATATGTACAAGCCTGAAAGGATAAAGAAAAGCGGAGATTTTGCTGTCAGTCGTCGTCTCCATCCAGGGCTTCCATCTCTCGGGTGAGTTGCCAAAGGCCGAGCATCTGATGGGAGCGCTTCCTTTCACGTCTGGCCTGAAAGCGAGCGCTATTCTGCTCTCGCCACATGCGCGCCCAGCGTGCTGTCTTGGTACGATCTGGATCGCTTTTTGCCTCAGGCCTAAGTGACTCCTTAAAACAGACCAGGGCAAGAAGGAAAACTTCAAGTTTGGAGAGCAGCAAGACTTCTAGGGTGTTCTTAAACCTGCCTACAATGCCGCAGACTAAACGGACAAAAAATCCCTCTGCAAAATTTCAGCTAATGTTAGCATGAATGTGTGAAATGAAAAGGTCTGCGCCGACGGATTTGTTTCAAGGTAGCGTAGTAGTCTCTGAGGAGACTGAAAAGTTAAGATCGAGAAACTGGAGCACGCATCAGAAGGCACGCTGGGGAAGGGGGGAGCACTGGTGAACCTAACCCTTCGCAACTGCGTCATGCACAGCACCATATTCCTTGCCGAATAAGGCTACTGGGCTTAGTGGATGGGCTCAAAGGTGACCTGCACTTAACAGTGTGCACAGTTTCCACTGACTACACTTAAAGAAGCTAGACATCGGTTGGGAAAAACATTACGAGCGGGAGTGAAGTAACAGAAGTGGGGGATGTGATCAGGCATAGCAGGATACGCTGGATCTACAGGAGAAAAGTACGGTAGCTGCTTGAGTGCTGGTGGATGTAAGATCTGATAGCGTAGGGGAACTTCTGCCCTGTCCTGCATCGAAGTCGAGTTCCTTACCCGCCTAATAATAAATACGTAAAGGAGAAGTCATGAGTCGCAGAAGAGAGTACCTCGGGGAGGGGGGGACAAAGGACTGGCGTGTTGGTTTCGAAATAACCCAGTCACTTGAGTCCCGACACCGACCGGAGACATGTTTATTACAAACGACACAAAACCACGTAATACATGCGTCAGGCACAATGGTAGTCGTCATGAACGGGAGGCTAAGAGGATTCTGACGAGAATGCTGGTGATGGCAGCCCTATGTGGAGGAGGAGGAGGAGGAGGAGGAGGAGGAGGAGGAGGAGGAGACCAAAGAGGCTAGCCAGCGGGTCGTTTATGCCATGCCAACAAGAACTGCCATACATTCGCGACCCGACTTCAGGACTCCGACAAAACAAACTGAGCGAGTAGGCTAAAACGGCATTAGCTGTCCCGCTGTTAAATAACAGGTAAGCTGAGTAGTCAATTTTGGTAAAAACAACTTTGTTTGGTGCAAATATCTGGCGTTCATTATTTGAAAATGGGAATACTTGGTATGGCGTGCGCTTTTCGTAATCTGTGCGCACAGCAAGAAGCCTTATGTTTCGACATCGCAAACTCACTTCCACTAGAGACACGCCCAGGCCACCCTTCATCTCCCTTTTGACGCAGGCCATATACTTGTCCCAAGGCAGGCCATAAACATCAGTCGGTTTGGTCATTGTATGTGTCACAGGGAGGGAGTTCGTTTCGGAAGAAGACGTGCACTCTTCATCCCTGAGGCTATCGCAACCGCCCTCGAGAATCTGAAATTAGGCACTACAAAAACCAACAGCGTCTTACGTTGGGCTGCGAGTGGTGAATGAAGGTAAGAGAGGGAACTTTCTTGAAGGCGTTCTCTCGGGCAAGACGTTGTCTATGACTGCATTAACCAGAAGCGGAAGAGATACCTGATAGTTGGCGCTGTGCGATTTAGAAGCACTCCGATGTGGCAGATTTCATGAAACTGTGGTGAATTGACCGCTGCAGCAAAATCCTCCTCATCCATTGACCACCTGACCGTCATATCTCGTCCATCACTACCCGCACGAAGCTGAATGCAAATTTGTGCAAATTCAAAAGTAGAGTCAAATGGATAGTTAGGCAATCGCATTATTAGCTCAAAACCTGGCACAAAAGCTATCAGTACCACACAATTTATTCAAGTGTGTAGACACTGCACTCGGCAAAAATGATTGCTTAAATGGTATGCAATTTTCATAATTAACTTTCTGTGACCTTATACATTCAAATGTATTTTATAGAAAACGTGCACAAGAACGTGCTTTCTTTTACTCACTTGCTAGAAAATCACGCCGTCTTCACATTTTACACTGAAAGGAAGGGTATACTTAGGTTGCGAGGTTTTCTGATTCCCGAATAATTTTGAGCGACTACAGTCTACAAGGTGTATACTTTCTGTGTAAGGAAAATCATATATTCCTCTATGCATCTAAGAAGATACCATGTGGATATTATGTTAAATACTGGTTGAGGCGCATTATGGGCATTGTTGACTTCGCCGCAGCGTGCGATTTCACTCGCTGAGTCTCTGTGGCATATAATGGAGCCAGACGGTATGCTGACAGACATTATCGCTGTGGTCATGGCTTGCTATCGTCCCATCACTGGATGATTTCTGAACCGTAATAACCTCTCCCAGTCTCAAGTCCGATGAAATAGCGTTCTGTCATTTATCCTGTTCGGCTTAGTCTTTGACTGAATTCTACGAAAGGACCTACGCGGATCGGACAGTACCAAATTTCCCGCCGGGCGTCGGCTGATTGAACTCAACTCGCCCTGTTGACATTTTCCTGAAATTATCTTCGTAAAATACTCTTACGGATGAACGAAGTCGTTAAAGCCGTCCGTTTGTTTACCAACGCTGGGGAAAACAAAGTGTTTTCGAGCAACATTCCTGACCAGAAGAAGGCACCCCTCGAAGTTAGTCGCTGTCGACCTGAAGACGTGGAGAGTCTGAGTACCTCAGAACGAATTTTCTGTCAAATGGGCAGAGTAGATCTGCCATCTTCTCCCGAAAAGATGCTGCTCGCAGGACCTTCCCAATATCCCGAAACTGCCTGCAGACACAATGCCACAAATACGCACGCGAACTGAGCCTCCGTCCAGTTGTTAATTTTGGGCTGTGTGGGTGAAAGTTGAGTGAAAACTGAAGGTGCTCGACTACCGTTGCCTGAGAAATAACATTCGGCTGAAGTGCACCGATCTCTTCTCGAATGACATGGTCAGAAAGAAAGGCCCTGTCCTGTTTTGTCCATGTTCTTAGACGTCCGCCTCATGAGTTTGGTGTTGCCCCTGATCGGGCGCCGCTGCGCATACCTCGAGATGCCGGCGGTAAACGCAGTACTTGGCTAGGACCATGAAACTTGCTACTAAACCTTCAGTAGCCTGATCTAACAGTGGCTGGAGTTCTCTCGACCCATTGTCGCAGCATTACGGAGACCATCTGGACTGCGTATAATCTTAGGCGCATTAAGTGCAAGTGGGGCGTTCAAGCGAGCACTCGCGTTCTGTCAGACACGAAGTATGACAGTGCAGAGAGGCTGTTTCTTGGCAAGAAAGGTGGCACAAACGAAAGCAATCAAAAAAACAAGAATAACAAAAAGTTGGCCTTTAAAACTCACATCCACTATGCGGACGCGACCGAAGGACTCGTCCCAGTTGCCAGATTGCAAGATGTTCTGAAGCCTCCGTCTGAACTTCCGGTTCCAGTGAATGTCTTGCCCTCTGGAATTCTTGGAGTCGTCATGTGAGCAGGGCACAAATTCGGATACGGTCGAGCGGTGTGCGAATAGGATGCTCACAGGTGGCAATAAATGCAGCGAGGGTCTGAGAAGAAAGGATGGAAGGCCCGAGAGCATGGCGCGGTAGGGCTGAACAAGTATAAGGACACTCTTTCGGGGCCTGAATGGAAGGGAGGAGGACACGATAGTGACAAGGAGCATGTAAATATGTCAAGGCCTGCAAGCGTTATAGTACATAGGAATAGGAGCCCCTGGAATTTAGCGCGAGGCCGCCTGTAGAGCTGGGTGAGGGGACCCTTACTCCCGTGTCCAACCCAAAAACTCGGCTAGTAAAGTAAACATCCAGGAGACAGTAGTGCATGGCCTTGTCAAAAATTTGTAATGCAGCATAAGGCAACCGATCTCAAGTAAGTGTGCCGAGCTTTCGAGAACAAAATAAAGTGCATTATAGAAGATTACTAAATTTAACCAGCTCTACTAATTCCTTGGATGAAGTCCACAACACACGCTAATGCATGATCGTCGGTAACTGTTACATTGCAGACCGGCAGGGTTGGGGTAACCGAAGACGTGAATTAGACGTATGAATGGGGATCCAGAAGTCAGCTAGCAGCATTGCCCAATGATTGTAATGGCACAGTCCTGGAGACACATACAGGGTGTATAGGAAAATTAGTCGGAGGCGCGGTCTTATGGAAGACCGGAAGCGCCTTCGCAGCAGCCTAGAAAATTCATAATAACGTGTAACTTACTATCAAAAACAGACGCCTTAGACCGACCTTTCCATGACCGATAAGTTGACTTAAGAAGACATATTTATTACTACGGTATCTAACTTATCTTTATCGATGCCCACCCTAAGCCGTCTATTTCGCAATTGAAAAGGGCTTCTAACCGATATATGCGTGACTAACTACCCTCAATGTCTACCATTAGCGGTTTCAGTCCTTTCATTTCAAAGATGCATCCTATTCGGTGTGTTTCTGAAGCGACAACGTAGAGGATCTGTCTGTACAGAAAATTGGCCTTAAAAGTGAATCCTCCTAGAAACTGAAAGAAAAAATTCCTTCCAGATACTTCCTTTTGGTCCGCGGGCTCAAATCTTGCGGTTTGTGTTGACAATACATAATGCCTTGACCGCTTATGTCAGGGGCGTTTTCACATGGCCAATGATATAACCAGGAATGGACGTTTACAAAGCCAGTCCTTCCTATGAAGCTCAGTAAACTCCATCAAGGGTATATTTTAAAAAGTCCGTTGAATTTCTAAAGGATGACCATTGTCTCTGGAAAATTTTTGACTAAAAAAGAATATACATTGTAACTTAACCAAAATACTGTTGTATCTAGGTTACGGTGTCCCATAAACACCAAAATACGGTAGGTATCGACTAGCCGGCACCCGTTACGAATGAACTATCAGCCTATGTCTTCCCTCATGGTATGCAAGCCTCGTACGTACATCACTTTCAGGCATACTTTTAACGCCCTGGCATCCGCGTCCTGTAGGATCTTCTACTTAAAACGACATGGTAACCGTTGCCCGTTAACCGTATGACTAGACTGTCCCCAGTTGAAAGTTCGCAAGCAACGAATGGTTCCCATGTGAGTTAACTTCAAAGGACCAACTGACTGCAGTCTGGTGACCGAAGTAGCAGTGAGTCCCTGTTGACCACTTCACACTCGCATCTCTAAGGGAGAGTTAAGGGTCGATCGAATCCTGTTTAAACAGACCGTCACCATCGCTGGAGAACTCCGGGCAACAAAAGGCTGACAGCGAAGGCCGCGCACGTGGACATGACCGGGATTACTATACACGCAGTGTTTGCTTTTGACGTCTAACCTTAGGAGAAATCCTTCTGGGCATTGGTTCACACGTAACAGCCATGAAAAAAACATGCATTCCCATTTCTTGCTCTGGTGCAAGCGCCATGACGCCGCATCTGTCTGCGCCAATGGAAACAGCGGCACCGTTCAGTGAGTTGATAGACTCCCATGCAGACCAGGTTCGTCAATAGAGGGCGAGTATGTCCATTTTTACTGTATGAAATTGTTTGGTGTTTAACCTCAAAGTTACTGGCGGTGAAACTGCCGGAAAGCTTGTGAGAGGAGGGGTTTAAGTCATTATGGCAGAGTACCTAACGCGCAAGTCCGAACGTTGAGATTACAGGAAACGCTGGTTTGCGCCGAATTCCAACAAGGCTGTTGGAGATAATCAAGCCGAGCACTCATCCCTATGTTCGGCTGTTTAAAAATGTGTACCAAAATTTGACGGTAAACAAAGCACACAAAAGCAGTCTTCCTGAAAATAGTGCTAACTGCCCTCAAGGTGGCCGACGACTCGGTTGCGGCACTAGGGCGGCTGCCATTGGCCAGGCACGGCTTTAGGTGTCGGCTGCAAAGTCGCACTGTCAAGCTTGCACGCACTTCATTCTCGCACTAATTTTTGTGCGTTGTCACTGCTTCCGCTACTTGTTATATGATTGCCGTCATAGACTACCGCTTGAACACTGCCCTCCACAAAACAGCAGCACAAAGTCGACATCCTGGTAACAAATGAAGCTAGTTTGTTGTTATGGCCACTAAACTATAGTTATTCGGGATGGATATGCAGGTTTTATACTGCCTAATGTTTTGGCAGTCGCTGGTGACTGCAGTCACCAGCGACTGTTCGTTCTTTCGTATGCTCTATGTTGAAGTGATAGTTTGCAGTACAGTTATTCACACAGGGTTGTGTAGGTTTTGCTATCGTTTAAGATATGCAAGAGTAGCCTCGGCAAACCGCCAAAGCTCACTTAATCCAGCTGCAGCGACATCCCCCTCTTATTTTGCCTTTTCCGCTGGAAAGTCAGTCTAGTAAAATCAAACAATCGTCTCTCTATTTGCAGTTTGCTTCTTAATATATTACTTTATGTGTATTTGCCTGCCTTTCGATTTTTATGTATAATTTTCTCATAACGAACTTAACGCTGTTGGCCTAAAACAAGCATGTGAAACCTTCCTGTCCAACATGGCGGAGGTGTACCCCATGAAGCAGTTGAACAATTGATAATCCTTTGGAACTGGAACACAACAGTCAATTCTCGTGGCTGTAAGTATTTTTTATGTGTGACGTTATCTCAAGAAAGTCGGTCTTTGGTATGTCGTTGCTTGCAGACTAAACCTTCGCTTGGCATCTAACATTTAAGAATTTTCATGTGCATAAAGCAATCTCAAAATGCTCAAGCGTTGGAATCTCGTATATCGCGGACAAAACTTTCACACGACATCTAACACGTTCGGGCTGAGGAACACGATAAGGAGTCAATATCGACATTTCGGCAGCGCCTGGTTCTCGAGGCGGTTTTCTGCAAGGTCAACAGGACAGGCCGGTGAAACACGCAGGCCAAGCATAGTTGGTACGCGGCAGAAAACGTAATCGAACAGAGCCTATTTAAATAAATGCAGTAGCCAGTCTTGTGCAATACTAGGCCTAACCGGAGTCAAACCATACCCTTTCCAGAATGTCTTTACCGAATGAGAGGCCTATCATAAGCGATGTCCTCAAATGCACAGTGTTAGGCCCGCCTTTGCTTTTGCTTTTCATAAAATGTCATTGACAGTTAGGCATGTCCAGACCTTCCTATATGCCGACGGTCTTAGATGCGTATATGTTTTCTCCATATCTGCCACCCACCATTGCTTGAGACAAATCCACTTTGTTTTGCTTGCTCTGTTCGCGCGGAACTCCACATGGGCAATGGAGTTCCCTTCTTCTGAGGACAACTACGCGTACGTTAGACCTAAAAGTTTACCCCAGCCACTGACTTTCAAGGCATTTCTGTTAATGAATGCTCCGCCATCAGAGACTTAGGTATGAGTCGCACTAATAATCCAGATATCTCACGTCACGTTGACAGAATTATAACTAAAGCTGCCCAGATTGGTTGCTTTACTTACATTTTTTTATTTTTCTGAAATTAAATTGAGAACTTTTCATATTATTGCCCTTCCCATTCTTAAATATTGCTGTCAGTCCTTTGATTTAATGAACGAGCCTAGACATTCTTTGATTGAAAATGCTCAAGAATATTTAATAAGAAAGTCTTTCCATTCAATACACCCTAATACTTCCTTGTGAAATAGATACCAGTTAAATAAATTGAAGTTTCCCTGGGTTTGGAGAGTAAGGGTGGGCTTCTGTCCTCGCCTCCGCATTATTGGTTGTCCAAATCTCCTCGGATTTCGCCCTTGCCCCCTGTTAGTCGTCCGCAAATTTTTTATAATTTTTCGGATATTCCTCCCGCCTCCCCCAATTCTAATAGCTCTCTCCGCTTTGCATTCAAGAGGATCTTCCTCTAAAATAACCTGCGAACAGGTATCAATTCAGTATACAGCTAGTCCATTTTTATGAGGAGACTGGGTCTTTATCTTGACAATGACCTAATTTGCCTTTTACTTTCCTCATCCTTCCCGAGCAGCTTTCCATTCGACTTTGGGGATGAACCACTTAACATTTGGAGACCATCTCCGAATTGACCCGTCCGCCCCCATCTCCTCTTGGCGTGTGGTTCCAAACTTCCCGATCTTCCCTCAAAAATTTCGATTTTTTCACGGACCTTTCCGAACAACGACTTTCCCTCTTATTCTATCTTCCGATAAAAAAGCAGGGTCTTATCGATACTCACGTCCTAAATCCTCTCCATTTTACTTACCACCAATCCTTATCAGGATCCCATTCTGGCCACTGAGATGTCGTATCCGCACCCCGTAGACTGGCCCAATCTAGGTCAACCAAATTCTCACATCTCCGTGCGCACTATAATGGCGCTTTGTCCTCACCCCCCCTCTGCCTTTATAGTTGTGCCCTGTCTTCAAGATGAACCTACCCTGCTCCTCCATACGCCTTCCTGAAGCAGTTTTTCTCCTGGATACTTCACCTGGAAGTGCAGCTTCCTTGAATTATTCCGCACTTTCAATTCAATGTTCTTTAGGCGTTTCACTTATACCTCACAAATTTTACAAAACTTTCAACATGGATTTTGCTGGAACTATTGTCACAACTATCGTACGCGAAGAGGCCCATCGCCGATGGACATCAAAATCTTTTCGTACTTAACATAGCTCAATTTCTTTACACAGTAGGCTTCTTAAACCGACTTTTAGCCCCATATTTTTGCCTGCATATGATCATTTAAACCAATACTAACTTTTCAATCATAATGCACTCCGGGCGCTGATCAGTGGCATTTTAATTGTCTCCGGGAAAGAACGCCTTAACTGCGCGGACAAAGTAGCTATCAATGATGCTTTGAGGACGAACCCAGATATACGAAGTAGGTTACGTGAATGGGTCTGGAAGTTCAGTAAAGCTCATTGTCGTCTCCGCGGTCTTTTAGAAATATTCCAGTCAACTGTGCAGCCGTTGCCTACAGATTCTCGGATGCCTTGGATGGTATTGTGTGCCCTTCAAGTAGCTCCCGTGGTAATGAAGAGTACACTCACGTTTACCTGCAAGGACAACTCCTCCGAAATTTAAACGGGCTTTCGCCAACCGAGTTTTCTCAGCAATAATAAAATTAAAGCGACTCACATTCTAGAAAAGGTGCGGAGTAGAAAAATTTCTATTCTACACTGGGATACTTTCCTTTAAAGACATGCCACCAAATAGGTAATTTTGGCACCGCCTTCAGTTTCTGTTTCCTCCAGTTCTGTGTAGGAATCTTGTAAGCTACGGTAGACATTCGTTGAAACTGCTACACGTAAATTTGCTGCGCCATATGAAACAGGAAATGCAGCACACAACGTACACGGCATCATGCCTGTTCACGACGACTCTGAATGCCAAGGAGTTCCAGACCCTTCCACCCTGCGCCCTTTCGAATGTCTCATCAGTAGACTAGAGTGGCTGCTGCAAAGTCCATCCAGGCCTTCATAGAAGATTACCAAATTTTATTTTTAAGCTCCCCTTAGAGCACTATCAAAGCAGGTTAACATAAATTTTCAAGTAAATTTTAGAAAGAGCAGATACACCCTGTACGGTTAGCAAGCGGGGAAAATTTTTTTCCAAAAAGACAAAATGAATAGGAATTGATTAGCTTTCAAGGAGAAAAGGCCGTCGCCCGCGAGAGGGCAAATATGTGGGTCGTACAGGGTTGGCCACATATGGTAGTGTGTAAGGGATCTGAGACGGGCGTCACCAAAGAGGAATCGCTAAATAATTTGAGACTTTCCGTGTCCAAGTGACGAGACAAGGGGAATCCAGACGCGATCGATCACAATCCGTTTAGAGTCCGGTCGAGGAGGTGATATTAAAGGCTGGGGCAGACTTTAGGGTGTAGGGAGAGTTTCGACCCTAAGACCTCTTTGCTGAACGGCCAATTCACTGGCAAATAGCGAAAGTGGAGGATTCCGCTGGGACTGTCAACGGATCGCTTGGAGTCGAAATGAGATGACATTAAGAACCGCGAAAATCACCCATTGGGGTTAAGAGCTGGAAATCTCAGAGGCCAGAGCGGATTCCTGATTAGGGTCGGTAATTAGCGAAACGGAGGCGGCTTAGGGCGTGCATATCAGCCTGGCCCCTCTGCTTTCTTGAGAGGGTTTGCCGAGGAATACATCGCGTCCTGTGAGGGACATGACTAATGGACTGGAAATTCGAAAAACTTGAAATGTCTGATGAGAAATCCAAGAAATGGAAGCCACACAGAGAGGAGGAAATGTAGAAGGATACGGTAATTTGGTGGCGGTGTCCTAAATTCCCGATGGCCCTTTCTCAGTGTCATTCAGAAAGTTGTCCGGGAAAGATGAGGAAAATAAATGTTTGATGGAGTCAGTATTCAGGTAATGGCGCAGCCTGCTCATAAATGTTTGTAGATTTTCTGATAATCTTGCATTTACAGGAAAGTTATTCCAAAGAAAAGTATACCTGGAAGCGAAAAGAGAGAATACCTAGATGTGGAGGAAGCGGGAGGAGGTATGATGAAGGAAGAAGTGCGAAAACTGTGTGGGCGACTAACAGGGGTAAGGGCTGAAGGCCAAGGAGAATTTGAGCGAATATTAGTGCGAAATAGGAAATAGGAGCCTGCTTCTAGTCTTCGAACCCATCGAAATTTTAGGTAAATTAGCTGGCATCTATCTGAGTTGAAAATATCTGGATATCTGAATATTTGATATCTGAATATCTGGATTTGCTCTGTTAAAGAGTCTCCTAGTAAAACTTCTTTGAACATTTTCAATTTTTGAACAACTAGCCTCGCTCATCGAGTCCAAGAATGAAGAACAATACTCAAGAATGGGAAGTACAAACATTCCGTAAAGTCTTGATTTGATTTCAGGAAAATAGAAAGTGTGAGAAATAAAACCACACATCTGGGCAGCCCTGGCCGAAATTCTGTAGGTCTGTGGCGAGAGATCTAGATTATTAGAGTAACTTAAACCTAACTCCTTAATGGTGGCACATCGTTAGACAACTGACTGAAGTAGATAAACGAGTTAATAGTCCACACAACAGCAGTAAAGTATGGCACCTGGAAAAGGATAACAGGATCCCACTTCCCGTGAGGCAGGATGTTAATGAACCGCTGTCGCCCACTATAAATTTACAGCATTTCTGTTAGGTATCGTTTAGGAAAATCAAAAGCATAAACTGAATGATACGGACTCGGTTGATACATCGACTGCTTTCAGGGCAGCCCACCCCGAACTTAACGGGCAATGCCGCACATTGATTTCCTAGTCATTTTTGGCTGTCTATGGTATTCGCACCAGTGAAAGATGCTTAAAGAAACGCGAACACCGCAGAAGACAAATAACACCATTTGCAAACAGTTTGTGTGATTGAACAAAACAACCTCGATCGTCACGAACGCTTCCACTATAAGGACTTTCTAACAACAGGTTGATAGTCTAAATCGGAATAGTCCGCCGCCACTTCAATAAAATTCAATTATTTTTATTAAAGACCCGTCGGGGCCCATCAAAGCAAGTAAAAAATTTACATGCAAATTTTACACGAGGTAGGCAAAATCTGTACAAAGTGCAATGCATAGTTTTTGAGATTAGAAGTCCGTTAAGCAAAATGAAAATGAAAAAACGAGGGGTGAAAAAAAACTCCAAAGCAAAATTGAAAAATGATTGTAGTAATTTAACAGGAGAAAAAAACCCCTCAGAAAAATAGCATCAGAAAAACACAGGGAGGACTGGCCTGCATGTGGCGGTACAGAATGGATTATAGTCCGACATCAACATGGCCGAAATAAATGCCAGCTGTATATGGCATTGTGTAACGGATTTCATAAAGTGGTACGTAGGCGGGTCGGTCAGGACTGGCCTGTATCGCCTTGAATAAGAAAAATAAGTGCCGAAATTGAAAACCAGTCTCAAGCCGATAGGAGCCAAGATGCGGTCGGTTTAATTCAACCGATTCCATCCGAGCATGGGGGGAGATGCGACCAGACTACTAGTATATGGCGAATATAGAAGGCTTTGTCAAGACCGCCGATGGAGCGAATTCAGTAAGGGCACGATGACAACCAGTCTCGAGGCGACAAGAACCCAGATGCGGTCTGTTACATTCATCAGAGTCCATCCGAGGATAGGGCAAAGGAGATGCGACCAGATTACTAGTATATGGCTAATATAGAAGGCTTCGCCAAGAGCATCGATGGAGCGCATTCAGTGAGGGCATCATGAAGATCAGTCCCGAGGCGATAGAAACCCAGATGCGGTCGGTTACATTAATCCGAGTCCAACCGAGGATGGGGGAAGGGAGATGCGACCAAACTACTAGTATATGGCGAATACAGAAGGTTTCGCCAAGAGCGTCGATGGCGCGCATTCTGTGAGGGCACGATGCATGAACTAAAAAATTGGAATAATTAACATTTCTGGTGAGGGATCTTAGGTAGCGAGACTACTCATAAAGAAAGGAAACGTGAACAGATACGGAAATTTAATAGCGGCATGCTAAATTCCCGGTGGCCCTTTCTCAGTGTCATAGAAAAAGATGTCTGGGAAGGATGAGGAAAATAAAAGTTTAATCGAGTCAGTATTCAGATAAAGGCGCAGCCTTCTCTTAAAGTTGTGTAGATTTTCTGAAGATCTTATATTTATTGGAAGGTTATTCCAGAGAAAAGTATACCTGGAAGCGAAAAAAGGAGCGCTTAGAGGTGGAGGACGCTGGAAGAGGTATAATTAGAGACGAGTTGCGAAGATTGTATGGGCGACTACTAGGGGTAAGTGTTGAAATCCGAGGAAAATTTGAACTATGGTTTATGCGAATGAGGAGACAGAGGCCCACTTCTAGTCTTCGAACCCATAAAAATTTTAGGTTAATTAGCTGGCATCTATCTGAGTAGGAGATATTGGGATGTTCCCTATCTAAAAGTTTTTTAGAAAAACGTCTTTGGACATTTTCAATTTTTAAACGACTGGCTTCATTCATCAAACCAAAGAATGGGCAACAATACTCGAGAATGGGAAGTACAAACATACGATAGAGCCTTAATTTAATTTCAGGAAGATAGAAATTGTAAGAAATAAAGCCACAAATCTGGGCAGCTTTGGCTGTAATTCTGTCAGCGTGCGGCGAGAGACCAAGATTACTAGTGTAGCTTAAACCTAAATCCTTGATGGTGGTACATTCAATCATAGGTGTTCCTTGAAAGACCACAGGTTGGGCTAGCCTTTCAGGTCCAAAACACATGTAACGACATTTAGACGGAGAGAATTCCATTAGCCATTTTGAGCTCCAAGCTGAGAGAGCAAGCAAGTCAGCATGGATTTGCTCCAGGCAATGAAGGTTCGTAGTTTTTTTGAAAGAATATACACATTTGAGATCATCGGCATAAATAAATGATTGAGAATGCTTAACTGCGGCTGAAATATCATTTATGTAAAGCAAGAACAAAAGAGGACCTAAAACGGTACCTTGTAGGACACCGCTCACAATAGGACTTTCACTGGAAAGTGAAGATCCCACCAAAACCTTTTGTTTACGATTAGACAGGTATGACCTGAGAAAGTCTATTAGTGGACTGCGAATTCCCATAGCTTCCAATTTAACCAAGAGTCTTTTATGTGGCACTTTATCAAAGGCTTTACTAAGATCCAAATAAATTACGACAACAGATAGGTGATCATTACGAAGAGAGGTAAGTAGATCGAGAAACGACAGATGACATGTTTCACAAGAGCGATCTGGTAAAAAACCATGCTGGGAAGGGCTAATAACTTGATTGGCTATGCAAAATTCGGTAATTTTTATGGCGATAATTTTTTCGAAGATTTTGGCGAGAGAGGGTGTTTTATGGACACCTCGATAGTTCTGTACGTCAGAACGACAGCCAGACTTAAATACTGGAATAATAATGGAAGTTTTCCAATAGTCAGTGAAGAAGCCATTTACGAGAAATACTGAAAAGATTTTGCTAAGCAGAGGAGGAAAATCTCTTAGCTGTTTTATCAAAGAGTTTGGGATATTGTCCGTACCTACTGAGTGAGAGGTAGGAAGATGACTGATCAGTTTTTGAATACATTCAGGAGAAAAATTAATGAAGCTAAGAGAAGCATCAGACAACGAAGGAATTAAAGGGATCGGATCAGTTTCAATGGTGAAATGCTTGGCAAAGAACGAATTTAAAATTTCTGCTTTGCCTGACTC
>CACRXP010000147.1:754684-775850 GCA_902702965.1 Spirometra erinaceieuropaei
ACAGCACAATTTATACTAAGCAAGTTTTTCTCAATACCAGAATGTAAACTGGAAAAAAACGGGCAAATGACAATTTCGTAGGTGGTAAAACAGAACTATGAATAAATCTGAATTGGATAATGAGGCTATGTAGGATAAAATAGATAACAGTATAATTCTCAATAAACTGTCGATGAAAGCCGTCAAGAGAGATGGTTTATCGTTTAAAATATAATGTTAATCTATATTTTTACGAGGAAAACCTTTTGTTTATGCAGGTAAGACTTGATAGGATTGAGGCTATGTTGGGTGAAAAACTGCG
Organism: Spirometra erinaceieuropaei; assembly: GCA_902702965.1. Taxonomy (NCBI): domain Eukaryota; kingdom Metazoa; phylum Platyhelminthes; class Cestoda; order Diphyllobothriidea; family Diphyllobothriidae; genus Spirometra; species Spirometra erinaceieuropaei. The sequence goes on from CACRXP010000147.1 coordinate 754,986, forward strand.
ACAATAGATTTCTGCTTTATGACAAATCGCAGAAACACGACAGGAAGCGAAGAAGACTTATGACAAAAAATGAAAAATTTCGTTAGGTCTACACTGGAAAACTGTGCAAGGGATTAAGAAATTCAATCCAAAAATATAACTTTCACTTATCTTTTCAAAATCGTGCTGCGCGCGTTGACCTTGATGTTGACCATCAGACCCGCTGATGCGGCCAACCAATCAGAGGCCAGCTTCGGTCGGAACGCGAGCATCGAGTCTCGATTCGCATGATCATGTGTGCGCCCCCTCAAGCGTCAGATCATACCCATTAATATGTGAAGGCGCACGCATTCATTAACGCTCCTAACAACGTTATCATGGCGCACCTAAGAGCCAATCAAATCGTGGGCACGCTTGGGTGGCGCAAAGGCGGAATATAGCAAGCTCGATCCGCCACGTGTAATTAGTATTGGGTCCTACCAATCTGCCGCACTTTTACTCCGCCTACTGCATTGAAACATCTTCACCACCATCGGGTCAGTGGCCACTGCGAGGCCATTTTATTTCTTCCGCTGACACGCAAGGTTGAATTTGATCAGTCCTTTTCTGGTAACATGATTGCAGTCTGAACAAATTTACCCAGGAACACGAAAATTCTGCAAGATTATTGTTTGCTTTAACGATCCTTTACTCGATTTTGAACTCAGAAAAATTTCCATTATTTTGGGTGCCAAAGTGATTTTCCGTAGTGATGGGATGCGTTGTTTTTACTCTTTTCGACTGATCTCATCTCGGGGGGAATAGGGCTGAGTCTGCATTACGCCACTCGGCGAGTAATTTCTTCAGTTGGCGGTGAGCAACTGGGCACCAGTGTACCCTTGCCCGGTAGGGGATCCGAATTCAGTGAAGAGAGATGGAAACCGAAAATTCCCTCTGTACCTACTATTCCCGTTCTGGGCTACAGTTTTTCTCCTGAAAACCCCATCTACCCAAAACAAGCAAACCATATATAAGTTTCATCGCTGTCTGCTCGATTCGAGCTGTGCGTACATCTTGATGATGCCTGCAAATTCACTTCAAGTACTACTATTATTATTACAAATGTTCCGTTGCTATTTATTTCAACGTAAAGCAGTACGCCTTTTCATTTATGTGTCCAACGACTTCATTCGCTCTCAACGGGGAACGTCCGCTGCAATACAATGAGTTTTGAGACTCTTTTGTGCTCGAACCGGATTAGGCCGTTGTCGGTCATTAACTTATGCGTTGTCCAGTGGCCTCCGAGCTAGGATGAACGTTCTAACGTTGACTTATGGAGTCCGCTAAAATAAATGACTGGTTAAAATGCACAGAAAGGGAACTGGTGCGTAGGAGAGAGGAGGAATCGTGAGGTCGACTCTGGGACTTTGTTATCGCGCCACTTTGGTGCATCCCTCCCTATCAGTGATCAGACGCGCTTTGAAACTATCACGACGTCCTAAAAGTCGTAACTGGGAATACCACCAACCGACGGGATAATTCGGTCTTTTCGAGACAAGAGTCCGACCGTAATGGTCCCTTGTCAATGTGGACTTTACGACACTATCACCCAGACACGATCCAAACTGCCACCTACCCGGTTTTCCTGAAAACCCGGTCTATCGTGCGTGGACCAGGCGTGTGTGGCACGTGTAGACTGACCAGTTAACCCCGTCAGCCAGTGCGTCCGAGCCCACGTACAGTCGTCCTGACTTTGTTTTGACACCGGACCCAGAAGAGCGAGAGGGGAAGAAAGCGGGGAACATGCTGCGTAAGTCTACTACCACTACCAACTAATTCACACAGAAGTCACCGTTCTGCTCCCAACATGCTGGGGCTCAAAGGGCGGACGTCATTGTTGGTGGTGGTTAATCTGACAAGTCAGTGGGAAAATAAAATGGGCATGAAAATGAAACGATAACTGTATAAAAAGCCCCTGCATCTTCAAAGTTTAATATGATTTGTCGGGTATAAGGAGCAGCATCATGAATGTCGCAGGTAAATTCGGACTGCTGGAACTTAGTTTGAGTGGTAGCTGGCAGCAAGACCCTTTGCATGCTCCAAGAAGCTTTACCGACACATCTGTAGTAAGAGGAAGAAATTGCGTGCTTCGTGAGTGGCATCCTGAACGTAGTAGCGCACGGGTCCTAGAAACTGAAAGTACAGTCCAACTCCCTTCGATCTACTCATGCTCGCGAAAGGATCCTCCACAGACAAATCAGAGTTTTAGATTCGACAGGTTATTGCCGCCACTGAAACTATCCCTTTTACGTGTAAAGCGTAAGGTGAGCCCAAAATGAAATTAAACCAGACCGAATAAAATACCACTCCTGATTCTTAGAGAACTATCTATAGATGGGGCGGTTCCTTCTTCACTTCTACTAGGGCCGTAAACGTGAACAGGGGGCTTGCCTTCAGGGATAGAAGTCGCTGATGTTATTGCCGACCTCATGAAATGTTGGCTGAAACTCTGAAATGCATATTCGATTGGAATTACATAATCGGGGTTGTAATATTGATTATTTTGTGGCGTAATGCCGTAATATTTCGGCTCATCAGGATGTTGACTTTTAACTGTTGCCTTTTCAGCCGCCGCAATGACTAAATTCGACAAAAAATGACTACTTATTTAGTGGCATTTTCCAGGTTGTCCTCGGTACTCCTATAAACTCAGGTATATTTTGCAGAAAACGGGCAAAAATGTCCTTGTTTGTATTTATTTGTTAGCAGATTACATTTTTTAGTTTCATACTCGAAAAAGGATGCATTTTTTAAAAAAAGTTGCCATCTATGAGATTTTTTAAGGCCATACAATGTTCATACAAATAGTATCGTATCTGTCTGTTTAATAATGATTTTCATTAAGTACGCAACATAGTCCACATTTACTGCAAGGGCGATATTCTTTTTTCCTTACATGGAAAGCATGCAGATCGTAGACTGAATACCCTGAATGCAAACGCCAAGGCAGATGGAACTCACAATTATTCGGGAATTGATAAACTTTGTGGAAATCGAGAGATACCCTTTCTCCGAGCATAAAAGTTAAATAGGACGCAAACATGGGCACCCATGATACCAGACGAAAACTTCTGAACGAACTAATGACACTCCTTAGTGACCGGAAACGACGAACTTTATACGGAGAAACCAATCCGACTTCGTAAATTGAGGGATAATGTCCCCCAGGTAACAGTCCTCAGACCCATACTCTTCTTTCTATGCGTTAGGTCAGTATAGGTCAGTGTATTTTAAGGGTAGTAGGCAATGCCTTTGAAAGCCCTATTGGAAACGGTATATGCAATATCCAACTTTAAATAAACATGGTAATAAAATGTTGTCAGTAATATATATACACTCAACAGAATAGTCTTTCTTTGAAAATGCAGGACCGAAATTCGAGAACATCCAGCTGTAGATGACATCGGTAAAATGAAATGACAGTCATCCAAATTGGCGGAAGGTGTATGCAAGGCGTTGGTTTGGCAAAATAGAGCTGTTCTGTCCAGACAGGCGATATTTTCCAAACCAGTATACATCTAGTCTTTGCTTGAATATCTCCGTGGAATCCACCATTATCACGTCCTGGGGAAGCCCGTTCCAGGCACCGACGACTCGCTGTGAAAAAGAGTATCGGCAAACGTCCAGGCGGCATTGGAATCCTCCAAGTTTTGGAGAGTTCCCACGCGAGTTTGTTGTTGTGGCCAGGATGAAGAAATCGCCGAGGGTTGGGACTCAGTCCCGGTTCTTCAATATCCGATACGCCTGTATGAGATCTCCTAGAATCAGCCTGCACTAAAGAGGAAATAGTTAAAGTTCACTTAGTCTGCAGTTGTAAGGTAAAGTCCTGAGGCCTTTCACAATTTCGTCGCTCTCCTCTGAACACTGGGACACTGTACGCTGGTAAATAAACGGTTAGGGCTCTCGATGAAGGTATCTTTGGGAAGTTTGCCAATCGCTTCTTCGTTCTGAAATAAAATATGGCATACAGGCGTAGGGCCGAGGTCCGCGAAGGAAGAAATAAATCTTAAAAAAGTGCAGTTTCAAGTAAAAAGGTTAACAAGATGTCAAACATAGCAATGTTGTTCAAAAATAGTAACTTGCTCTAACGTACGGTAAGTGTTGATGTCATGAAATAGCGACCGAAAATAGAAAATGTGTTTTCCGCCAGAAAGGTTTGTTTAAGTGGGTTTGTCATACTGTCTATCACGCAGCACAGTCCGGGGTTCTGGCTTTTGAGTTCGTTTCCCTTCGGTCGCTTGCAAAAGCCTCACTCGGCAAAAAATGGCTTCGTAATTAGTAAGATTCTTGCATATTGATTTTCGACACTCTTGTAAATTCAAACACATCTTATAGAAATTGTGTGTAAAAATGTCCATTCGATGGAAAATCTCCTCTTTCTAGAATTTCATACCCAAAAGAGGATGTCTTTCGGTTTTAAAAGAGAAGGGAATTCTGAGACTTTTAGACCGCGAGAAATCCATTCAAATATCATTGTATCTGTCCGTTTGATAAACTTCCGCATGACGTACGTATCATAGTACACATCTATGGCAAAGTAGTACCTGTGACTTTTAAATTGAAAATGTATATTTTCTAGACTCTAAACTCAAACGTTAATGCAACGGCAGATCTCGCCAGAAAGTATTCGAAACTGAAAAACGTTTAAAGCCTAAATATACCCCTTACGTGACTTGTTGTCAAATGACTGAACTGAAGCATATTTTTCCGCGTGATTTCTACTAAATTTGCTTATGATTTCAACCATATCGGCAATCACTAGAGACGTTCTGTACTATTTAGCACTCTTTTATACCGAGTATAGTTCTTGCAGACAGCCGATGAAGATTGCATCTAAAACCAGAATCCTGAAGTGACTGAAATATTTTGCAACTATGCTGGACGATTATCAATAGTATATGTCCACTTAATCAATCTTCCACAACCTACACTACATTTCAGAATTTCGGTTAACATTTCCTGAGATCGGTCACCGACTGCATTTTCTTTGTGTGGTGGACATTAGTGAGGTAATCTTACCTTGCTTTATGAAATAAAATATGACCTCTGCTGTATCCCAACGGATGTGATGGAAGGGAAGGAAGGCGGGTTCTGGAGACAAACACTATCCCCAAAACCTACGAACACACGGTCCCTAACTCCTTAAAATACGCTCTACTTATTTAAGACCCTGGACCTTCTGAAACATTCTGGCTTGTGGCTTCTGGCGTGCGAGTTGTGAATGGCGTTCTATAACATTTCGGGAGATGATGTGTCGGTCGTGGATTGGCTGTTGCGTGTGCGAGAATCCCCTCGCGGAAGAATTTCGAACTTTCGACCGGCCACTGACTGGGTTGTACGCGTGAGCAAAGGTAGTACACGCGCTCGGTGCTGCCTTACGCACTGGTCGACTGTCTAATCTCGCACGTGTATCTCGCTGCTGCGTGCTGGCTTGCTGTTTCATGCGAGATCAGGCCTTCCTTCAGCCTAAGGCCTTGATTTCATACCGTTTGCACTCTCCAAAACAACCTCGAACAAAGACAGCCCTTTGAGGACATATCGCAGCGGCACCTCCCACCTCATCTTCGTGGGTACTCTCGCTGGGTCCGCACGTAAATGTCCAAGAGAAAACTTCTGTCTGAATTCTGCACACAACAGTAAGATAATGGAAGGATTTCACTGCGATAGCAAAACGGTGACGTCCCAACTCTTTAAGAAATATTTTGATATTTACATGCGTTCACTGTCTTCCCTACACACTGAACCCGGCGGGGCTCAAAGGGTGCAAACCCGGCCAATGCATAATTCAACTTCAAAAGTAATACTACTCAAATGTAGTAAATACCATCTTCATGGGCATAGTTCATTCAGAACGCGTCGGGAGCTCGCCGTGACACACGACACGCTGAGAGTTGGCTTTTTCAAGGTTTAGCTCATTACCGTCGAACAGACAATAAATAAACTGAGAATATGCCGACCCTGTGCGAATTAAGAATCAGTACTTTGTAACAAATGAGACCCCTTCAAGAGTAAGTAAGAAGGAGCCAATGAAAGATAGCATGATTGATAAACATAGAACAGATAATGATATTCTTTCTTTCCTCCCTTTATCGTTTCTATCAGTTATGTCACCTGACACTAAATATCCCTTAAGGAGCTAATAATAACAGCTTTCGATAAAGCCCTGCATATTAGTTGTACGTAAGTCTATATTAAAGTCATATTAAACATATAAACAACTATATTAGATCATAGTAAACGGTCGACCACTTCTCCTATAATGTCACATTCCCAAGAACAATATGATACATGATTCAGTATAATTTTGACAGCTTTGATTGTGACTTACCATTGAATGTTTCTTACTCCTGATATATATTTATTTTTTCCAGCTCTTAGTCCAGATAACTATGGCAAGCCTCCTAAAAAAAACTAAGGAAATGTGCAATCGCCCCTTTACAGCTGGCCAGATAGACTGAAAACCACCAACAGAAAACACCCATATTTACTCAACTGGAAAAGACTGTCAAGGTCAGACCGATATCAAAGTTCTTCAGTTTCCATGAGGGACATATTATTCATGCCCCCAGAAACTACCGAACTGCACACTTCAATTTTTATATTGTACATATCGTTCTTTTTTAAAAAATTTGCGATTATTTTTCCTTGGAACTCAGGTTTACTTTTTAACTTAAAACAAACTCAATTTGCGCTCTAGTGGCTAAACAGACACCCAAAACAAATAATGTCAAAGGGCAGTCGAGATAGCTGAGCTTGTTTTAGGTTTTTTCCTGTGTTCAAAGGAGACTGACAGTGCCCAAGGGGCGCTATAATAAGCCTATTCTATCCTATCTTCGTGCATATTAGACAACTCCTCAATGCCTTGAAAAAAGCTTTATTTTGACATCAGAACAGTCTTCTATATGATAAAACAGTTGCTAGAAATTACTGGAGACCAGTAGACCCGGCTACATACACACAACCCTCCAGAAGAATCATGCTGGAACCCTAAACACTCACGTAAGAACTTTGTTTAACACTGCGCATGGATACGCATGCAGATAGCAGGACTAAAAATAAATCACATTTAATCCTTTTTGATGGAAGAATGACAATTACTTTATGGCAACGTCAGCAATGTCGTGGAGAAGTTCATTCCTAATCCTTCCTGCAGCTGCACTCATACATGTGGACATTTTGATGTTTCAAGCCGGGATCATTATGACACACACATATATACTTGAACAAGTCAACAGATGTAGTCGTTTACAGAGCTTGTGAAATGGTGCATTGCGAATGGATGTAACTTTGGAACTGGATTTCGGAGTGAGATGTAGATAACATCGCTGTTAAAAGCGATGTGTACCAAAAATTGACTTTTTTAGACAGTTGTGCTATCAGCAGCCTCCGCGGCGCCCGGGCGTGAGTCTCAGAGCCGGACTATCCGCTGGTTAAGGGCAAAATTTCGTTGGTTTATATGCCCATATTTGTATTTTATCTTGTGAGGGTGGACGCACCGGTGGCTTCCGATTGTAAACTCTAACGTTTCGGGCTTAGGCGAATAGTTATGTTCGATTGTCCATAGTACAGCCAACGTCAACGCACTTAGAGATAAAAAGGCATGTGGGAATTTTATTTTCATAGGATTGCCTAGTTTCTTACATAAATTAACCATAGAATCTGCGGAAAAGCATTTCATTTTTAACCTTAAATCGCCTGCAATGGCCACAGCGGTTGACCATCATCCAACAGACAGGAGTAATATACGGTCATAAGTTTAACCTCACGTAGCCTTATCCTTAGGTGAAAGTTTTATTCGGAACGTTTCTGTCACCCATAACATTGACCTGTTGGTTATTTTCAAAAGAATGCTTTGTTATCAGACAAAAAATTGCATACGTAAAAATTTCGGTGTTCAGTCTGTCGATATTAGCAACCTGTCCATATTTTCACCCTAAACAGCCTCATCCTTAGATGAGTGTTTCCTGAGCCTTACGCATACAATAATGGGATTTAAATTCTCTCCGGAAATCATGTCTCAATTTCTGACTGCCATTGCTCCAATAAGTGAAATATAAGTCACGGCACAAATAAGCTCCAGTTTTACTTTTTCCAGTTTGCAATTTGAACAAAATTAAACTGCGAGTTTCCAATTTGAAACTCGTCATCAGTGGGCAAAAACCAGGTTTTGATGTATTTGGAAGCTTTTTAAAACAGTGTTCCGTTATTTATCGTCCTTTGTTATTCTTGGCTCGCTTATTGAAGAAAAACTGTCAGCTCTTATTTTGAGTAACGCACGAAACTCGAACACTTCATTCGCCTTATCGCCAGCGAAGCTGATGGCAGAAAGAAAAGAGGTTTTGACCAAATTTTGAAAAACGTTTTTAAGAATTGACAATATCTTGATGTTGCTTCAGCTACGTGTTCCGCACACGAAATCTATCGCTTTCAGTTGCTGACTTCTCTCTTGCTAGTACTGGATTACCTGGAAAAAAAATAGTATTTTTCATCTCCTGGTACGGTGTAAAGTACACTACCCTGCCTTTCTCTTTACAGCGTCCGATGGTCTACATGGCCGCAATAAACACGGATGAAAAGAGTCACACGGGGTCAACCACCAACGCTCGCGGAGTGTGGAGGAGGCGCAGACCGAATGTCACGTGACCGGCGTGGCACACCGTCTCACGGACGTACTCGCGAGGCCGGAAACACCACGCCTGAGGAACAACGATCGATCAGCCCGCCGTCTGACGAAGGGGAAGCGAACAAGCACGCCGAAGCAGCGGCAACCACGTTAGGCGTGAGGGGGACACAAGCCACGCCAGTCCGCCAATGGCTGAGATCAGGGAGGCGACACTCAGCCAACGGAAAGCAGGCTAGTCAACAAATGTGCGCTGGGCACGGTTCTATTACGAGGCAGGCGGCAAGGCTGAACAGATCAAGGCCAGCAGGAAACGTCAGCGCATGACTCTGATGATGGAACCGAGTGTGTTTGCGAAACGTCAGTCTGAATACAACCTGGTCCATGAAATCGCTTTCTCTTCTTCGTCTTCCTCGGGGGATGATGTACACGGTAATATATCTGGACCTCGCATCTTCACGCATATTACAAATATCTCTAGACGACATTAGCGTCGCTGCCAACAGAAGCGAAGAGACGAGTCCAAGGAAGCAATCTTGAAGAAGAAGACACGATCGCTGGGACAAGAGCTTTATTAGCCTGACGTTTCGGATTCCTGCTCGAATCCATCATCAGAGACAAAAGCAGATAAGGGTGGTTCATGCACATGCGGCTGCAGTATTTATAGGATGCAGTAGCCATGCCACCACATACCTATGAATATTCACGGCTCCCTCCCCTTCATCAGGGATCGTTGCAAGTGGCGTGATGGCCGATATTCGCGTCGTTAATTGCTGCAATTTCATCACGTGCGTTGGATGTTGGTGTGATGATTGCTCAACCGCCTGACGCATCGACCCTGGTGTTGGGAAAAGTGTTCACCTGTGCGCTCCCCGCGTGGCCAATTACTCCGCCTAGACGAAGTCTCAGCACGGTGTATTGAATGGGAAGATCATTGCACTTGTTAGTAGACTGGGGGCCAGTAAACCATGACTCAAGCAGCTCCCAGCTCACGCGGTTGTCACCTCTTGCGAGAATTTCGGCATCGTCAAATTTGAATGTGTGGCCGGAACCCGTCGAATGAGCCGCCACTTGAGATCTGGCGTCATTTCTCCGCACCGCTGCAGCGTGTTCGGCCATTCACGTTCGGAGCTGTCTTCCGGTTTCTCTGACGAAGTTGCTTTGTCCGCAACTGCACCAGATCCCATAACCGACTCCAGACGTTTCTTGTGGTGGCAGTGGGTCTTTTGGTTTCATCAACTGATGCCTGATGGTTGCCTCCGGCCTGTGTGCAACTACAACCCCAAGTGGTGCAAGAAGGCGGCCAACAGCTTCCGAAACGTTATTGACATATGGAAGCGCTCGCCAAACTTTGGTGTCCGTTCGGTTAGGCCTTTCGTCCATTTTGCCTATGCACCGGTTGACAAAGTTGCGCGGATAGCCATTGGCTTTTAAGACCCGTCGGAGGTATTGTAGTTCGGCAATCTTGTCTTCCGGCTCACTGCAGTGAGTTTCGAGCAGGAATCCGAAACGTCAGGCTAATAAAGCTCTTGTCCCGGCGATCGTGTCTTCTTCTTTAATTAGTGCCACTATCAAAATTATAAATCAAAATAACAGTCATTTTTTACACAATGTTGCTTAAAGTGGAATAACATGTATATCGTTATTTCATAATCTGTGAGCGAAATTTCATATTTTGCGCCTCTTTAACCTAAATGCAGTAATGCTTTAGAGTTGGGAAAACTCCAATCGAAAAATTCAAAAGACAGTATGGCCACCATTCGTCTGCTGTCGATAAATTCTCTTTAGGCCTGTGCTCAATATGAGATCATTCAGTATCAGTATATCAGTATATTTCAGGTGAAGTAGGTGTGAACCTTTGAAATCCCTATTGGTTACATGCAGAGGATATATATGGAGGAAATGGAAAGGAAGTAACATGAAAGAAATGCGAGGGGAATAGCAAAAACTGTACAGATAAACACAGAATGTCATGCGTTAACAGAATTTAGAGTCACACTAACTTGCTTTGTTGATCAAATACAGCGGACAGTTGAGACACACTTACGATACGGGAAATGAAGGAAAATTGTTTGGTCTACAGGCATCGTGGTGAATGCGAACAGCGGTGTGCGACGTGGTCCAAGCTTAATAAATTACATAAACATATATTACTTAAATGTTGGTAGTAGCATCGTTATAACACTAAATTCTCAGCGTTGGCTGTCAAGGTGGCCGCAGTTCGGCGTTATTGTGGTGCGCGCTACAATGCTGATCTAGTCTCCATTTAAAAGTATCTACCGAGCCCGACATAACAACATCCTCAGGCAAGGCATTCCAAGCTGCAACCACTCTGTTGGAGAAGAAGAACTTTCGGGTGTCGAGCCGGGCACCAGCCACACGTAGTTTGAGTGGATGGCCTCTCAGGTTAGTCGTAGTCGCCAACTCGAAGAAGTCTCCAAACGCGAGGCAGCAGCCCTGATTGCGCACGATGCGGAAAGCTTGTATCAGGTCCCCACGTAGCTGTCTGTAACTCAAAGGAAAGAGGTTAAGATTAGCTAATCGTGTTTCGTAGGGTAGTGATCACTGCCCAGATACAAGTTTCGTTGCTCGCCGTTGAACTTTTTCGAGTATGCCCAAGTCTTTAGCGGTCCAGGGTCGCCATGCTTGGATAGCAAACTCCAGATGCAGTCGCACAAAAGTTTGAAAGACCTTGGCGAAGCAGTCTTCATCAAAAGAGGAGAACGCCCGTTTGACAAGGCATAGCATGGACATCGCCGACTTGGCCACCTTTGAACATTGCAGCGAAGGCTTAGGCGAGGTTGTGATCCATACACCCAAGTCCTCCTGGGCGTCGACTTCTTGCAGTGGTTTGCCAGTCAGACGGTAGACAGTGTGGTTAGGAGAACTGGTTCTGCCGACGCGTAGGAAAGTACACTTGTTTACGTTAAACGGTAGAAGCCAGTCTTTCGACCATTGCTCGAGGTGGTCCAGATTTGTCTGCAGTCGCGCCTCGTCAACTTCGCTTCGTATTGTACTCCATATCTTTATGTCATCGGCAAACATTGCGACATCGCAGTTCAGTTCGTTTGCGCAGTCATTGACGTATACGAGGAACAGTGTAGGGCCAAGAACAGAGCCTTGGGGAACATCACTCTTAACGGCAACCTCGGCAGATTGTTGGTCACCGACGTGGACGGCTTGAGGGCGGCCGATTAAAAAGCTACGAATCCACATCAGAAGCTTACCTCGCACTCCTGCACGGCTAAGTTTGTGTAGAAGGCGGTGGTGAGGCACACTATCGAAGGCCTTTTTAAAGTCGATATAGATGGCATGCACCATATCTCCTCTATCAACAGCCCTAGTCCAGTGTTCCAGACAGTAGAGCAGGTTTGTCACACGGGATCTGCCTTTTCGGAATCCATGCTGAGAATCGGAAAGCAAATGGTTTTGTTCAAGGAACTGCATTAGTTGTTGCTTTATTATCTTCTCCATAATCTTACAGCAAATGGAGGTGAGGCTGACCGGTCTGTAATTGTTCGCAGAGACCCGACTTCCGCCCTTGTACAGCGGCGTAATCCACGCCAACTTCCAGTCGGGTGGCAGATATCCGGTCTCGAAGGATGTATAGAAAAGCATGAAGAGTGGCTTAGACAACTCACCGGCGAGTTCCTTCAAAATCTTCGCCGGAATCGTATCGGGACCTGGTGATTTGGATTCTTTTAGCTTCATCAACTCCGTCAGAACCATACCCTCAGTAAACTGGACGGTCTCTATAATTGGGGTGTCTTCGAAGGATTGAGGGGCCGAAGGGTTGAATCTTGTTTCGCTACTAAAAACGGACCGAAAAAATTCTGAAAGGTGATCAGCTTTCGCCCTGTCGTCAGTGAGATGTTCGCCTTCAGCAGTCCTTAGCAGGGGTATTGGGTCCTTGTTCCGCGTGCACTGCCTAATGTAACCGTAGAATAATTTAGGGTTCTCCGCGGCACGGTTAAGCAGATCCCGTTCGAATTCCTTTCTAATTTTGAGGATAAGACGCTTGACTCGATTTCTTTGAATTTTGTACGCGCATATAAATGTGGGACTCCTGTCAGAAAGCGATTTTTTCCACAGCCGCCGTTTTTTATTCACTTCATTCTTCAAGGCTTGCGTAAGCCATCGAGGTCTGTTAGGTAACCTCTTCTGTGAAAGCGGACAGTGGTGTACGATCAGCTCGTGCAGAATTTCTCGGAACCGTTGCCAGTCTTCGAGTATGCTCCCAACAAATATGGACTCCCACTCAATGCGTGAAATTTCCGCCCTCATTTGGTCGAAATCCCCGCGCCAAAGGTTTCTTCTAACTGTCCCGGGTTTCTTGGGCTTGGAAAAAAGCGAGTAATCCCATAGAAGAACGACGTAGTCACTTTTACCTAAGGGGGTAGGCATGACACCTCATCAATGCTGTCCTGTGACTTTGTAAGGACAAGATCAAGGCAGTTGGCTTGTTAGCCTTCGCGTACTCTAGTTGGTAACATGACGCGTTGAGGGAGAAATAGCTTCAGTGCCGTGTTCAGAAAACTCCTATCGAAGGTCTGTTCTGAGCTATTTGCATGGGTTGAGCTCCAGTCAATATGGGGCGCGTTAAAGTCGCCCATCGGAAAACATTACCCGCTCGCAGTTCAGGCAATCCAGGCAGTCGTTCACACATATTAAAAACAGAATGAGACCTAGAACGTTCCCCTGTGGAAAACCACTGTTAACGGTTACCCACTCCGAATTAGTGCTATCAACAGAAGCCGACGAGATTTGCCTGTGAAAAAATGTTGGCCGGCCATTTCAGAAGATTCCAGTTCACGCCCATTTTATGTAATATAAATATCAGTCGTCTGTATGGAAAATTGTCAAAAGCCTACTTGAAGTCAGTGTGCACTGTGTCTACTGATATCCATTTCAATTGAATTCGGCCACATCTCCGTAGGTACGGGCACTTCAGTACGACAGGACCGATCTCCTCTAAATCCATGCTGATGCATTCTAATCAAGTTGTTTTTTTGATAAGTCATACTAACTCTGTTTTTATTATCTTCTCCATTTGTTTCCAACATATGCTTGTGAGACCCGCCGGTTTGTAACTATTTGGACAGATTCTGTCGTCTCTTGTTATACTGGCTTATGTTGGCTTGATTCTAGCCAATAGGCAGAACTCCAGACTCCATCGAAGTTTCGAAGATCTTTGAGAGCGGAGAGACTAGTTGGTCTAGGAGTTCATTCAGGAATTTTGTGAGTATGTCCTCCGGATCAGGCGATTTAGTGGGCTGTAGCTGTCTCAAGTTTTCCTTACCGTGTCCTTTGTGAAGGCCATCGCTCTAATATTATTACCGGGCATGGTAATTGGGGGGTATCATCACCCGTCTGAAGCCACCTCCTCGATGTACACGGACAAGAAGAACTGGACAAGATGTTCGCCCTGGCGGAGTTATCAAAAAAAACTTATTTTCCTGGCAATTTTTCAGACAAGGAATGCAGCCCCGGTTGCGTTTCGTCCCTACTCACACAACAAAGGTTTTGCGGTTTTTCCTTTATCTTTTTGACTTTTTTAACTGAAATGCTGTTCACCCTCTCCTTGACGAATTCCGATATGTATTTGGCTGCTTTTTAAAATCGGCGAAATGCCTTAGCTGTTGATATCTGGCCTATTTTTCCCAGAGTCTCCTTTTCACCCTGAGGTTCTTCTTTATTCCTGCCGTCACCCACTCAGGGTGTGAAATGCTCGATCTCCGCCTAAGTAGGCAAAAGCTCTACCAAATATTGCATGCTTAATTAGAATGAAAGGGTAACTATTCACGCGGCCTTCAGGATCGGAAAGAAGGTGAGCGAACAATCGGAAACTGTGTGGCCACGACCTCTGAAAATCGTTTTGGGCAGTAAAGAGGAGGCTAGCTTACTTCTGTCCAGGAAAAACTGCCTCCGAAACTCTCACAAGGAAGTTTTTTTTCAGCCGGACTATTCTCCAGCGGAACGTCTGAAACGCCGCGAATTAGTGATGGAGCTGAAGAGGAGACTTGCAGCAGGAGAGAGCAACTTGGCTATTTTCAGGGGACGAGTGATAAAGAGGAATGCGATGTTGCTTTGGAACCAGCCAGTCATCATGATGGCGGCAGCAACATAATATTGTCAAGCCCGAGTCAAACCGAACGAAGTACTGTCGAATGTTGCAAACTTAAATTCTTTTACACCAATGCTCAGAGTCTGTTTTCCAAGCTTGATGAACTGAGAATACAGGTAGCAGATACTCCTCCCTATGTTATAGCAATAACAGAAACGTGGCTGTCAGAGAACCTGGGTGATTGCGAGGTAGCACTAACAGGATACCAACTGTTTAGGAGAGACAGCAGGGACCGCCGGGGTGGAGGAGTTGCCATGTGTGTAAAGAGCAACTTAACAGTGTGTGAGAGGACGGACAAGATTTCTAACGACACAGAGGCAATTTGGCTGACTATAAAGACACGGGGGTCTCAGTCCCTCGAAGTCGTAACTATCTACCGGCCCCCTCAGGCGGATCCCGACTCAGACACTTGTCTACTGGAAAGCACAAAAGAGATCGCCAGTCGACCAGACGTTGTTCTCATGGGGGATTTTAATGCACCCTGCCTTCAATGGAGCGATATGCATGCGAAGTGCTCGAAGAATGCCTTCGATTACCGTCTACTAAAGACAACCCTAGAAACTCTTCTCAAGAAACGTGTCCTATCTCCAACTAGAGCACGTGGAGGGCAACAGGCTAGTTGTCTGGACCTCGTCTTCACCAAAGATCCTGACGGTATAGACGAGGTGTACTACCTATTTCCGCTCGGTCGAAGTGATCATGCAGTACTTTTATGGGAGTACGAGCTGTATTCTGAGCCGTATAAAAAAGAGGATACGAGGCCGAATATATGGAAAGGGGACTTTTGCCAAATGAGAGCTGGGGCATCACAAATAGACTGGGATGTTCTCTTCTCCGGAGACGTTAACGAAGACTGGAATTTATTTAAGGGTTGGTTATTGTATCTAATGAAGAGCCACTGTCCCCTATCAAAGCCTAGAACATTCAACCGTCCTCAGTGGCTAACACGAGAACTAAAAAAGGAGATCAATAAGAAAGGAAGATTGTGGAAGAAATTTCCGGAAAACAACAACATTGCAGCGTTTACAGAATATAAAGTTCAAAGAAATAAGGTGAAAGGCCTGATTTTCAAGAGGCGACGGGATTTTGAGAGTAACTTGCTTCATCGAGCCGTTAAAAATCAGAAATTGCTCTACAGCTATTTGCGGAAGAGCACACGTAACAAGAATCCCATTCCTGTCATGAGGAATGATGACGATTTGGAGATATCGGACAGTAAAAATAAAGCTGAACACTTCTCAATATTTCCAATCCGCTTTCACACGAGAAGCAGACTTTATTCCAGCTAGTTCCGAGAACATGGGAGATCCCACTATCGAACATATCGTGTTTCGACAATCAACGATTTTGGAAGAACTTAAAAGCTTGAAGCAATGTAAATCTCCCGGTCTAGACGAGATCCCAGCAAAGCTGCTTTTCGAGCTTGCCCGAGAGCTGGCCAAGCCACTATCCTTTCTGTGCCAGGGGTCGTTCGATGCTGGAATCCTTCCCACAGACTGGAAGACGGCCCACATTACACCCCTTTACAAAAGCGGTAGTCGTGCTCTTGCAACGAACTACAGACCCGCCAGTCTGACATTAATCTGCTGCAAAGTGATGGAGAAAATCATCAAAAAGGAGTTGATGACTTATCTGGAAAGTCACAATCTCTTGTCCAATGCACAATATGGTTTCCGTAGGGGAAGATCATGTGTAACGAACTTGCTAAATACAATGCAAAGTTGGACAAGAGCACTGGACGCAAAACACACTGTGCACGTGGCCTATATTGATTTCCGGAAGGCGTTTCACAGTGTCCCGCACCAACGTCTCCTGCACAAATTGAGAATAATGGGCATCGGCGGCAAACTTAACAAATGGATCGAGAACTTCCTCGTCGGCCGTTCCCAAATTGTCTGCGTAGAAAGACAGCAATCAAGGCGCACATTCATAGAGAGTGGAGTCCCACAAGGCTCGGTGCTCGGACCAACCCTCTTTCTCTTGTTCATCAATGATTGTGTAGATGGGTTGGACTGTGATAATGCCATGTTTGCGAATGAAGTAAAAATCTGGAAAGTCATCCAGAATGCTACCGATGAGAGCAACTTCCAAGAAAATCTTTGTCGATTGGACGAGTGGTCCCGCAGATGGCTCTTTTCCTTTAATTTGACCAAATGTACCATACTGCGCCTCGGAAATCAGACCCCTAGTATGCGGCAATACCATCTGAACGGAATCCTACTTCGAGAAGCAGAAACGCAGAAAGATCTTGGAGTCTGGGTTGCAGATAGTCTTAAGTCTTCTACGCAATGTTGTAAGGCGGCCAAGGCCGCAACTTCAATGCTTCAAAGCGGGCATTCGCAGTTTTCGATGAAGACTGCTTCTCCAAAGTCTTCGGCACGTTTATAAGACCGCATCTCGAATGTGCAATTCAGGCCTGGAGACCATGGACATATCAGGATTACAATCTGTTCGAAAGGGTGCAGAGGCTAGCCACAAAATTAGTAAGAGGTCAAAGTGCACTGCCATACGAGATCCACTTAACTAACCTTAATCTCAGTCCTCTGAGTTATAGGCAGTTGCGCGGAGACTTGATACAAACTTTCCGTATCGTGCGTGGCTTGGACTGCGTCCTTCGGTGCGATGAATTTTTCCAACTCGCCACAACAACTAACCTCCGGGGACATCCCTTCAAGTTACGTGTACCCCAGGGTAGGTTGAATGTGAGAACCTATTTCTTCTCCAATCGTGTCGTGGAACCGTGGAATAACCTGCCCGAGACGGTTGTCATGTCTCAATCTGTGGTGACATTTAAATGTAGACTTGACAGACATATGCTACAGCACCAAGCGGACAATGTGACTTTTTAGCCATGAGACCAGTGACATACGTGAATCAATGCCTGCATACACTTACTGCTGTAATTTCTTCACATTCTGCTAATTTATCGATTTTTTATGTACAAATAGGGAGTTCAAAGTCGTAAGCCTATTTCCCTCAAATACACTGACTGACTGAAGTAGAGCCAGTCGCTGTTTGTGAAAGGCGTTTGTGTAACGCTACAGTTAATCTTTTTCAGTTGGTCTCTCATTCGGAAATAATCCTCTTTCTAAACATGTCTTTCATCAACAACTCGAATTTCTGGCACAGAAAAATGACTCTACGCCTAAACAGAGCGTGTGACATTCCTGATGTCGATTACTATTCTTGTCTTTTGTTTTGCTACTAACCGTTTGTTAGTAAGCAGACTTTACTTATACCACCATGCCTTTGTCTCTGTACCCCTATTCGTCGGTTGTAGTCATTCTTTGTCCATTGTCTATTGCTCTTTGTTTCCACTCGCTTTTAAACCGGCCATCACACTTTAGCGTCATTCGCCGACTGCTCGTCTAATCACGTCGAACGTACGTCTACTTTTCAATTTATTCCCTGTCTTATTAACTATCGTGCTCCGCTAATCTTACTGTTTATTGTTATATAACCACAAACAATAACCGAGTTATCCCGACTGTTTTCTGACATAGCTTTGACCTCAGGTGCGTCTATTCCGGTGAATAAACCAGAACTGAATCGAGGAAATCTAAAGAATACTAAGAGAGCGCGTGAGACTCCGATCCGAGAATATAACTACCGTCCATAGTAGTGATGAGATTTAAACAGCTTGAATGCTATCCATCGCAGATTCGCGTGTACCTTTTAACGTGTTAGGCAAGGAACTCATCGCTATCCTTCCCCCCATAGCGACAATTTTCGCGGTTTTTGATGTCATCTCCCGCATTCCGACCTCATGCGGTCTGTCGACGCTCACGGCGGAACCCTCCGTATTCACTGTCTACTAGTAGTTCGGTCGTACCTCCCTTCCTCACTGCTCGGCTGAGCTCGAAGCGTGCTGTGGCCGATCGCATCTCGGTTCCTCTCGTCTGGCCTCTTTGACGCGGCGTACCAATCCGGCCCAGACGATCTGAGTTGTGAATCCCGTATACAATGCCATTTGCAAGCCAGTCCTGTCTGACCCACATTCGTACCCATCAAGGCGGACATTTATTGATACCCTGACGATGACCGAAAACATTCCGTTATATACCGCCACCTACAAGCCAGTCCTGCTCGCTTTTTTTCTGTTATTATTTTTAAAGAGGGGTTTTTTCTCCTGTAAAATTAATCCAATCATTTTTAACTTTTTCCGAGGAGTTTTTTTCACCCCTCAATCTTCATGTTTCTCAATGGACTTCTAATTCAGAAACTATGAATTGCATTTTGTAAAGATTCAGCCTACCTCGTCTAAAACTCGCATGCAAATTTATTTTAACTTGCTTTGATGGGACCCCGACGGGTCTTTAATAAAAATTATCTATCTATCTATCGACTGAATTAATTTCTGGCCAAAGGATTTTTTTGGTTGCCTGCAGCGCATCGATTTCCACTCGATGTCTGGACGGTTGAAATATGCAAGTAGTAGGATGTACTCGTGATGAAAAATTTCTCGTATTTCATTTGCATTATTTTTCTGTCTCGGCGACCTGTAAACCAGGACAGTATGAGCGTCTGATTGGTTTGGCATTTCAAGTAACAACTAAGTATTTCACAACCAATCCTTCTTTTTGGTGAAGGTTTATCCGTGACTAGTCAATGCCAACTCGTATAAACATCGCGGTTATCCATACCTTCGTTCATTTAGGTTTCGCGTCCATTTTCTGCTCATTTAACCCTGTTTCATTTTGAACTATCCAATCGGGTGGTAAATGAGCCATGGCCAGCTTTATTTCGTCCAAATTTTTAAATAAACTGTGCACATTTGTGCGCATCATTATTCCACTAGTTGGTTCCTCTGATCTTTGGAAATTGTCTGTTAGTTCTTGTATCCGATGGCTGCTGCTGGATATTTCGAATGGCGTATCCAGTCCACGGTTCAGTTCGAATCTATAGACTTTTGGTGGGATTGAACACCGGTGCGTTTACCGCCGACTTCATAGAATAGAATAGATTTATTGTAGCGCCCCTTGGGCACTGTCAGTCCCCTCTGAACTCAGGAAAAAAAACCTAAAACAAACTCGTCAATTTCAACTGCACTTTGACTTCATTTGCTTCGGGTGTCTGGTTAGCCAAAAGAGCGCGAATTGAGAGTTTGTTTTAAGTTAAAAAAAAACCTCAGTTCTAAGGGAAAATAATAACAAAATTTTCAAAAAATAACGATATGTACAATATAAAAATTGAAGTTTGCAGTTTGGTAGTTTTCGGGGGCATGAATTATATGTCCTTCATGGCAATTGAAGAACTTTGATATCGGCCTGACCTTGAAATTATTTTCCTGTTGGGTTAATTTCGGTGTGCTCTAGTTGCTGGTTGTCATGTAACGTGTCCGATCCGATTGAGGGCGAACCCCAAGGAGAATTAAGGCAATTTATAAAGAAATAATGAGACGTGTATTAAACTGAACCTACTACAGTCCTCGCTGCTGGCCTAATGTACACAGATAGGGCCGCAGGAGTCCTTGCTTAACAGCAAAGCTGACAGACAACAGAAAGCCAGAGCTCGAGCGTCCTACTTCGGCTACTTCGTTAGCCTTTTGGGGTATTTATAGGGCCTCAGGCGTTGCAGTAGTCCAAAGATTCGAATCCGGCGTTGTGATTGGTCGAGTGGCATTGTGGAAAGAAAACAGAGCAAACGTTAGTCATCATCATTCCACTTTATTTGTACTTATTGCCTATTTCTTATGTTCAGTAATTTTATAAGAAACCTAAATTATAACAAACAAGACACTACGTTTTAACTCACCACTATGCATAGTCAAAGTTGGTCCAACAACACCAATCCCATAGATGATAGTAGCGCTCGCGTGAGGTTACGGTTCATTACATTGCCCCCCTCCTACGAAAAAGACCTGCTGTCCTCAGCAGCATCTGCTATCGCAATGGCCTTGCCCCCTTCAGGAGGTACTTCCACGATCCTTTCGACTTGCTGCTCATTGCTGAGTTCTTCATGCCTCGCGTAGCCCCCTTCAGGATTAACCTCCAAATATTGTTCGACAAACTGGTTATCGTCCCAGTGAGATGGGCCGGCTTGCAGTCCGGAACGGTCGATAGTCTCATCCGTAGTTGGTGCGGGCTTTAGGCGATTGAAATGT
>CACRXP010000147.1:775984-807759 GCA_902702965.1 Spirometra erinaceieuropaei
AGTAATTTTATAAGAAACCTAAATTATAACAAACAAGACACTACGTTTTAACTCACCACTATGCATAGTCAAAGTTGGTCCAACAACACCAATCCCATAGATGATAGTAGCGCTCGCGTGAGGTTACGGTTCATTACAGTCAGTCTATCTGGCCAGCTGTAAGGGGACGGTCGCACAGTTCCTACGTGTTTTTCAGGAGGCTTACCATCGTTGTCTGGACTAAGAGCTGGAAAAGATGAATATATATCAGGAGTAAGAAGCATTCAATGGTAAGTCACAATCAAAACTGTCAAAATACTATTGAATCATGTATCATATTGTTCTTGTTAATGTGAAATTATAGGAGTAGTGGTCGACTGTTTACTATGACCTAATATAGTTCTATATATGTTTAATATGGCTTTAATATAGATATACGCACGACTAATATGCAGGGATTTATCGAAGGGTATATTTTTATTAGCTTTATAAGGGATATTTAGTGTCAGGTGACATAGCTGATGAAAACGAGAAAGGGAAAGAAATATAAGAATATAATTATCTGTTCTATGTTTATCAATGATGCTATCTTTTATAAATTTGATTATTTATAGTGCTATGTTCCGGTATGTTTCAATCGGCTGGCATTATCAGAGCCCTTTTGGACCAAATTCAATATCAAAGAATTGACTTGAAAAATGTCCTATCTTATTCAAAAATAAATGTGTATTGTTATTTGAAAGGAATTTCTTAGTTTTTATTTTAAATTCGATTAGGGTTCGACTTTTCCGGATAGAACTTGGAAGAGAATTCCAGATAGTCGCATATATTATGGTGTAGAAATTGGACCGTTGGGACTTTGTGAATTTGGGAATCCTTATAATATCCTAGCTATTTCTGGTGTTTCTAGGGGCGTTTTGGCTGGTAAGTAAATTCATTTTGAGAATATCTTGATCGTGGGTGACCTCGAATAGGAAGTTTAGACCATTTTGAAGTCTTCTGATCCACAGTGGTCGAAGACCGTATTTATGATAAAGTTCTAAGTATGAACCCTGGATGTCATCACTTCTAGACAAAGATCTAGTAAAACGTCTCTGCCTTCTAGTTTCTTTCGGCCGTCTGAGGGCATTATGCCAAAGAAAATTGAACAGTAATCTAGGCGAGGTAAAACATACATTTTGAACAGTTGTATTCATAGTGCATTTAAGGTGAAATTTTTACATATGAATCCACACAGGCGAGTGGCTTTCGGTGATATTTGTTGGATGTGGGGATATAAATCAAGGGTATTTGTATAGCTGAGACCTAAATCTTTTACCAATTGGGCCTCTGTTATTTCATGATCCTCGAAAATTATGGGGGGAAGTTTTTGTGGGCCAAATATCAGGAGATGGCATTTTTCGGGTGAAAAGGGCATCTGCCACTGACTACTCCATTCGCTGAGTTTTCTGAAATCAGTTTCAATTGTTCTATGAATATTGGGTACTGTATTCCCGTTATATGCATATGCAATTTTAAGGTCGTCCGCATATAAAAACGTCTTAGCTGAGACAGATATGGACGATAAGTCGTGAATATATATAAAAAATAGAAGGGGGCCTAGGATAGTGCCTTGAAGTGCTCCACTGGTAATAGGGGATGGTTCTGAAACGACGTTTCGAATTTGCACCACCGGGTATCGGTTTTGAAGATAAGATTTAAGAAAGTCGAGAAGGGGTGGCCTAATCCCATGACTTTTTAGCTTTATCAGTAGTCTTTTATGGGGGACTTTGTCAAAGGCCTTTCTTAGATCGAAGTATATTGAAGCTACTGTGTTTCCATCATCTCTATTGCTGGAAACGAATTCCAAAAAAGTAAGGTGGCAGGACTGACATGACTTTTTGGGTAAAAATGCATGTTGAGAGGAGGGAATGAGGTTGGCGTTCATGAGATGGTCTAGCAATTGGTTATATACTATTTTCTCGAGGATTTTAGCTATAGCCGGTTTTCGGTGAACACCACGATAGTTTTGGGTATGAGATCGGTTGCCGCTTTTAAATATGGGCGCAATGGTCGAGTATTTCCACATGTCCGAAAAAATTGCATTTGGCTGGAGTAGGGTGAATAACTTAGATAGGAGTATTGGAGCATATGTCATATGCTTTAGAATACATGGCGGGATTTTGTCTGTCCCATAGGATTTGGTGTTTGATAGTTGTTTTATGGCTACTTTAACAGTTTCTTCACTAAAATGGATCTCAATAAGGATGCGTTCAGTCATCTCGGTCGGTTGGGGGATGGTTCCCTCTTCGACTGTGTAGTTAGCTGAGAAGTATCTGTTGAATAAGTTTACTATTTGTTTATCATTGGTTATAACTTGCCCTAATTCATTAATAATAGTTCGTGGTCCTGACTGTCGATGATTACTCATTAGTTTCTGAAACATATGAGCTGTTCGTTCGGGGGATTCTAATGCCCGATGTTCTGCTGCTATGGTCTTTTGTGTTTCTATTTTCGTGACTAGGTCGTGAATTTCCCTACTTCGTCGAAGTGTGGAAAAAAAACTCACAGAGGGGTCGCGTAGCTGTTTTTGTAGCTTTTTTAGTTAAGTTGAAAGGAAGTTCGGGATTGGTGATTTCTTATACGGGAGTCTTTCGTCTATCAAGGTATCTCGAATTACAAATAGGACAGAGTATAATAGGTTAACTGCTTCCATAGGGGATGTTGTAAGAAGATATGGGCTCCAGTCCAATGATCTAATATAGTTGTTCATGGAGTCCTCGTCAAGTTTTTTTTGGGTTTAGGCGGGTGTTACTAAAGTGGGGTGCTAGTTTTGCGTTTAAGGGGAGTGTTGATATTATTGCTTTGTGGACACTTTCAAAGGTTGCGCAGTCGTAGTGCATATAGAGGGGCCAGATATCGTTTGTGAAAATAACGTCTAGTATATTGTTTCCTCGGGTGGGTTTGTCAACTATTTGTGTCCAGTTATTAAAGATAATTGAAGACAAGAATTCTTCGTGCCTGGTAGGTGCTGATAATTCGACCCAGTCTATTTCTGGGCGGTTTAGGTCGCCTTCAATTATCTTTTATTCAGTTTTTATGTTAGCTATATTGTTTATTAAGAGGTTGAGGCTTGTGTCATCACTACTACATTCTGGAGGGGAGTAGAGGCATCCGACTAGTATGTTTTCCTGGACATGAGATTTTATTGTGGCAAAACACGCTTCTCCAGCAAAGGTTTCGGTTGGGACATCAATACCACTTTGCTCAGTGGTAGTTTTGATGTAGATAAGACAACCTCCGCCTCGTTTATTAACACGGTCCTGTCGATAGAAATTATAATTTGGGACATATAGTGAAGCATTCGATATAAACTCATTTGCCCATGTTTCTGTAATGCAAGTTACATCGGGGTTATATATTTCAACAAAAGTTCTAAGTTGGGATATTTTGTTGACAATCGATCTGGAATTTATAAGAACTATCTCTAGGATGTCGGATATGGAAGAGGTGGGCTGTGGTAAAAAAAGGATTTCGGGGGGTACTTTGAGTGAGTGATGGACTAAATGGAGGTAGGTGTGTGATTCTTGGAGGATATGGTGATGCGTATGGCGTAGTGTGAGTGCATGGGCTAGTGTGTATGGACTGAGGGTACATATGGGGAGGTGTGTTAACTAGGTGGTAATTGTACCTAAATGGAGTTTCAGTTGAGGTATAAAAGCCAAAGTAATTTGTAGGGTTGTAATTAGGTGGTAAGGACTTTGGAATGCTAGAGTGATTTGGCTTATTCCTATGCCATGCAGGTGGATTTTGGGGAGTCGAGATGCCGTTATAGAAGCTTGTTTGTTTTTGGTTAGAGTTTGGTGGGCTTCTATTTGTTATGTCAACATACCTAGGGCATTTTGGTTGTGTTGGTGTGCTTAGTAAGGCCTTTTGGTTAATGTGTCTTGCTTGGTAGTCGTTTTCTAGTACTGATTGATCGGTCTTCGGGGATGTAGTAAAACTTATACTGCTATCTAAGGATGTCACATGACTCGGTCCGGGATCTGCATCATCGTTCTGTTCTGGTTGAACGTGGTTATTTTGTTGTGCCTTCCTCGTTTGTTTCTGACCAGCAGTCCTAAATACTTTTGCAGTTGCGCGGTTTTTATCATGAGAACTAGAGTCGGACGTACTTGCTGGAGGTCCTTCTGCGGGGGCTGTGGGTTTATCATTTGGTTTACGCTGGCCTGTGTACTTCTTTTTATTAGTGCTGGAAGTAGAAGTAGTGGCTAAAGGTTCAGTTGAGGGACCGGAGTGCTGATTATCGTATTTGTAGCTGGTGTCTTTTTCTCGAAGTTTACGTCTTTGCATAGGTGTCAAATCTGGACCTATAAATGAATTTAGGTTCCGCAGATTTCTGTGTACTTCGGGATTTTGTAGGACAACCTCAGCTTCCGCCTGTGAGTAGAACGTTACTAAGACGGGTTTGTTTTTGCTTCTGGAGTGAAGTCTTTTAGTGTTAGCTACTCTGATATTTAAGCCACACGAATGTATAAAATTTTGAATTGATGGCGTCGGATTAACGGTGTGGGGTATATTACGGATATTTAAATTGAGCCTGCGTTTCGATCTATCCGCGACTTCTGACGAAACCAAGTGTATAATCGATTCAATTTGTGGTAGGCTCGTTAGGCTGTTCGCGAATCTATTTGAGTCTGTTAGTGAATCGAGAATCGTAAAAATATGTTCATGTTTCTCGATGAACTTCTGTAAACGGACGATGGCCGAAAGATCTACTTTGTCGACATGTCGACAAAGTATCACTATATTTAGAGGGTGGGCAATACCTAACAAAGTTAAGGGTTATGGGTGTTCATCGATCAGAAGTAGAATAGTTAAACCTGATGTGCGGAGAACTAGGAATGGGATAATACTGGTAACGTAAATGAGGGGTTACTATCACGGAGAGCGTGGCATCCCCCTGCGCGTTTTTTTCGAGGACGGGGCCAGACGGGGCTATCGCGTCCCTAGCCCCGTCGTAGCCCCGCCCAAACGGGGCCCAGCCCCGTCTGGCCCCGGGGGCTAGGCGGGGCCAGACGGGGCTGGTACTAGCAGGGCAGCAAACGTAACATCAGTCATGGTTAAATGGAGAGAGTGTAATGGATTTATGTGTTATTTTCGACAGCTAATAAAAATCGACGTAAAATCGACACAGAAATATGTCAAATATTTCAGTTATAAATGAATTTCAACTTATCTCGAGTCTAAGGATTTTGAACGGTTGTGCTCAAACGGGCTGCAAGCGCAAATTCCGTAAAGACGACCGCCCTACTTATGCGATTTGGCTGGCTTCACCCCACGATGGTTTTTTCGTAGTCTGGACTTACGGAACAAGATAAGCTCTATCTGTTGTTTGCTTCCCAGTACGACCCTCGGAGGTCTTGATCACGCCTCCTCTATGTCGTTCCTAGTCGAAAGCTCCAAACAGAAGCTCTTTGGATTTCAATCACCGCGTCGGCTTCTTGGGTGTCATTTAGTAAACAATTAAATATTAAGAGTTCGTCTTTGACCTTCTCCCTCGAAGTTTCACCATGGGTTCCAGGAACTCCCTGGACTACCACACAGTGTGATCTCTGATGAAAAAAATGGTGGCTGCATCCCGTTCTCTTTTATCGACGGTAGGCTGAGGCACAGACTCCGAGAATGCCGTTAAGGCTTTATTACTAATGCTCACAGACTGTGGGCATGATGGTTGACTCCCGAACATTTCTTCGGATTTGTCGCCCAGATTCATTCCTTCGAACACTGTTTGTTCGACTAGATTTCGACAAGCCCTCTACTGGGCTCCTGGCATCCACTGCTGTCGCTGAGTTGCGCACAATGTTGGCGAGCGCCTTTGCGCACTTACTCCGCTGACGCGCATAGCCCGTCGCATTATGAGATGCACTGTACCCCTGCACTTCAGTATTCGAGATTGCTGGACACTAATACAGTAAGCCACTGACGCACCTTTGCGACATTAGTGACTCCTTTCGACTGCTCTTTACGGATCTCCTAATCACAGTCGGTCGACAAAGTCTCTCGATAATTAACCCGTTGTATTAAGAAACGATTTTGTCTTTTGAAGGTCTAGAGGACTCTTCATAACTTTGAGCTTCAAGAATACTGTACTTTATTTATAATTAAGTAGTTCCCGTGTAAGTTAGTTTAGCTGTCATAAAAAATTTGCTGATAAGCAAATTGTGCTGTAGTTAGTTTCCTGGTGAATTTCGACGCGATGAAAATTGTCCACACGATTCAAAAATGACACAAAAAAAGAAAAATGAGAGCATGCCTTTGGCGAAAATCTGTTGTATGCTAAAACGCGCAAAAAGTTTGCACGCAATGTAAGCTTGATAGTTCAAGTAGAGGCACCGGCCGCGCCTCCGTAGCTCAGTGGTTAGAGCACTGGTCTTGTAAACCAGGGGTCGGGAGTTCAATTCTCCCCGGGGGCAAGTGTTTTGGCTAGAGAAACAATTTTGACATACATTTGCAGTGGTGCTGCAAATGCCCAAATGGAAATTAGTAGCCACGGTAGTTATATATTAATGTCGACTGATATACCAGTAGGAATTCCGAGTGACTGAGTCAGCAGGCCACGAGTACACCCTAATAGCAAGAGACACCCCATGCATGCGGGCGCTCATAGCTGGACCAACAGGAACAGGCAAAGGCAGAACACTTAAATACGACATTACGGACAGACGGATTGGGATTTGGTGAACACATAATGAGGCGAACAGCAAAGTCTGCAAGTCCCCTGCTAGCACCATCCCCGTCTGGCCCCGCCTAGCCCCCGAAAAAATCAGATCAGGGGAACGCTTTTGTCAAAAATTGTGACAGTGGTGGGATTCGAACCCACGCCCTTTCGGACTGGTGCCTAAAACCAGCGCCTTAGACCGCTCGGCCACACTGCCGACAGCCGCCATCTTTATACACATGTACTTAGTCTTTACTTAGAGCTGAGTGAGCAATCACTATCATGTCAATGAGTGATCTGTGTCACAATCACCCAAATATTGAAAGGTGGAGTCATGTACAACTGCGCACATGAGTGTGTGGTACGGAATTACGCTAGCCAGTCAAAAATGCTATATTTGTCGCCCCGTTATTTGCTTTCCTCCTCTGTCCTAAGGACGCGAATGTTAGCAACCTTATGCCGTAGAGGCTTGCGACCTCGACCATACGTCAAAATACCACATCTCAGAGATTGCGGCTGCGGAAGCCACAGTGATGCCGGGAGTTTGATGCTGCTTGAGGTGTATATGACAAAAAATGACCGCTGAACGTCGATGTTGTTGGCCCCTTCCGATGAGTTCTCCGAGAATTGTCCCTCTAGCCGCTTAATGGAGGCATTTATTGAGACGGACTGCTTGCCGGTAGCTAGCCGCCACATATGCAGCAGCTTCCGCATGACACCGAGACAGACAAGGTGCATGTAGTTAATTGGGAAGCAAGCTAGCATATCATTTGGCGAGTCCTCGAAAGGCGAGGTGCCTTTGTGGTGCTGCTCCTGATTTCTCATGCGGAATGACTTGTCATCCCGCAGACGCCCACTGTGTACGGAAAACGTCATGCGGTTTGCCACGGAAGTTCCCATATGACAGCACCTAGGAGGATTACAGTCGCTTCCATTATGTCAATTACTTGTCGCAGCCGTAGCAGTCATTATGCGCTTTTACTTGCCGGACGTAGGAACGAGCAGGCGTGTCGCAGATTATGTTGCCGAGCTGCACTCTAACTACATCATCCGTGTGTGGGACCTGAAAGCCGCTGGTCAGAATATCCTTCAGTTATGACATGCATTGGCCCAGAAATACGTCCAAAGGTTTAGGCTTGCCGAACCGGAGAATACTCCAACAACAAACGGCTACCACGGATAGGAAAGCTGACTCGGCCGAGGATTGGCCATAGACACTTGCTAGACCCTTTAAAAAGCTTCAACATGTCAATGTGCATTTGAATCCGCATTGTCGGTAACAAAGCCGACGGCCGAATTTGGAGCTCATCTAAGAAACCACGTTTAAGGCCCAGATGGACGTAGCTGCCGTTGGAGAGGGATTCGCTAGCGCATGTTCGCGGTGTGTCTGCATCAGGGTTCGCGGGTCCTTGGGAACCTCTGGGTGGAATTGCCACAAAAACTGGAACAACAACTTCAACGTTGACTGCGGCATTTGAGCACTTAAGCAGAACTCCCTCAAATCCGTCAAGAAGCATTTGCCATTGAACGGGTTTGGACTTTCATCAGCTAGCTGGCCGTCGTCTACACCGTCTAATAACATAAGCATATAACACCTACCAATGCACACTTCTGGGCTGAGGTGCGACATCTGGCGTTCAGGTGAATACTCCGTTACCAGAGATGACGGAAACGGGAGCGAGGGGTCATCAGTGGCGGCATAATACTCCATCTTCGCGCGCTTATTCATCATGTGTAAGGTGCTCCGTTGAATTTCCCAATAGTTCTGTTCCATATTTGCTCAGAATTAGCATATAACTACCATAAACAAAAATTAGACCGCTATACACTACACTCCATCAGTCTGATTATTTGACATTCTTATCAATATCTTTATGTCGATTCTAGTGACTATAACAAAACAGTAACTAGTTTAAATGACAGATTGCCTCGCATAGAAGCATGGAAAAGGGATATCTATAACGTTCTGCAGTCTAAACGATCCGGATATGGAAAATCGATTGAACAGCTGTATCGATCTGGCGTGCGCACAGTCAGCGTAAAAGGTCCGTCCACGTGGCCGTTAACATGACCTACCTAAACAAGTCCAATATTTGCCTTAGAGAAGAATGAATTTCTGTCGATTCTATTCCCCCGGAAACGCATTATACAGGCCAAACAGCATATATTTAACGATAAGAGACGTCATTAGAAAGGATAAAATTTCAACAAAATTGCACGGGGCCTAGCACCATATAGCCCTAGATTGCCCCGGGGGCCATGTGTTGGCAGGATTCAAACGTGCACGCTTAAAGTCTCATCAAGTGAGGTGAATTTGACCAAAAAGTCAATACGAAATCGAACTTCTGTTTGAAAGGGGGAACTCCATTTAGTAACGTTTAGCTTCTCTCTGAAAAGTAAGTCCGACAAAGCTTTTAACTTAGACATGTATATGGGTTAAAACGCCCGACGTTTGATGGCAGTCATGTTAAAGTCGTTATTCTACAGTCACCCGGGTAACTACGACAGATACTGGGCCCCATGGGATGATATACTTGTATACTCATAAGACCTATCCCCCTAGTTCCCTATCAGTTCATCTTAGAATCACAGAGATTTTTGAAATGGTCACAAAGATGTGCCAAGCCCTCGACAGGCAAAGAGAATCACTTTCCCCAGTGATTCGAACCCTGGCAAATCCATCGCAAACATCTTCCGTCATCGGTCCTTCTCTAAGCATGGTCACGAACTTCCACCTCCGCTAAATGATAACAAAGTCTTCATCATCGCTGACACTGACAAGGCGGAGTTGTTTAGTGCTTTCTTTGCAAAACACCTTAATACTGAGACAGAACCTGTCCCTTACTTTCGCTCAGGTTCAGATACGACACTGAGTACAATCGATGTCTCCTCAGATCTCATTAGTAAACACATAAGTCGTTTGAAATACTCACACTGCTCAGGAACGGACGGGATTCCAAATTCGATTATTAAACAAGCATCCGACCTTCCCATATTGCTAAGTCATTTATTCTCGGTTTATATTTCAAAAGGATTCTTTCCTGAAACATGAAAAACGTCGATTATCATTCCCGTCTTCTAGTCTGGATCTCGGTCCGATGTTAATAAGCATCGGGGCGTGCACAAAACACTGTCTCGTGCAAAGCTTCTTGAAAGGATAATTTTCAATGAAATTCTTTTTTCCTGTTTTACTAACCGGATTCTTAGCTCTAGTCAGCATGGATTTTTACCTGAACGATCCCGCGAAACTTGCCACTTGATATTTCTTAATCTAATCACTTCTCTTCGTAATGAGCATCAATCAGTTGTAGTTATCTAGTTTCATCTTAGCAAAGCGTTTGACAAGGTGTCCCATAGACGTCTTTTAGTAAAATTGGAAGCTCTCGGCATCCGGCCGCCTCTACTCGACTTCATCAGGTCCTATCTGTCCAACTGATGCCAGAAAGTCATGGTCAGTCATAGCTATTCGACACTTCATTCGATCGCGAGTGGCGTACTTCAAGGCACGGTTCTGGATCCGCTACTCTTCCTTCTTTACATCAATGAAACCTCAGAATGTTTCACCAAAAAGGACCTAGGTTTAAGTTATACAAATTAACTTGCTCTATCACCTCATGCAGATAGAATCTCTGTCATAGCCGCGCATATATTTGGATTCATATCGCATAATTTTTTCCTTCCGGAATCGAAGATAAGACATTATCAAATGTTTGTTCTTCCAGTCCTTGAATACTGCCGTCCTCTCTTTGGTTTAATGAACGCATGTGACCACTAAAAGATCGAAAATGTTCAGAGGGTTTTCAACCGGAAACTGTTTTCTCAAGTCGCATCCGGTACTTCTTATACTCAGAGATGTCAGCTGGCGAACATTAAGTTTTGTGGGTTAGAAGGCTCGAAGCTGGCCTTCGCTTCCTTTTTCGCATCAACTCTAGCTCCAATCTTCCACTTTTTGACACTCTCACTTCGTGAGATCGGTCTTATGCCACGCGCAAGTCCTCCATGGTGATTCCACCGCCTCTTTGCACTACATGTAAGCGCTCCCTCTTTTTCACATCCAAGTATGCATTCCTTTGGAATTATCTTCAGCCAGAAATTTGGCCATCGCCTATGTTATTGGTATTCAAGTCGAAATTACGCAAACACCTTACACCGGATAGTATAAAGGCACTTTTAAAAGTCTCATTCCCGAACACACAGTTTCTTGAGTTTGAGCAGGGTCCTCATGGGATTTAGTGGTAGATTAAGTGGAAACCCTCAATTATACCATTAGAAACCCTGTTTTGACTTGGCTTCTAAAACCACTGCTATCTCTTCTCCCCCGTAGTGACGATTTTCGCGGTTCTTGATGTCATCTCCCGCATTTCGACCTCATGCGGTCTGTCGACGCTCACAGCGGAACCCTCTGTATTCGCCGTCTACTAGTAGTTTGGTCGTACCTCCCTTCCTCACTCCTCGGCTGGGCTCGAAGTGTACTGTGGCCGATTGCGTCTGGGTTCCTCTCTTATGGTCGCCTTGACGCGAATAGTCTCATCCGGCGTATCCATCCTGCCCTGACGATGTCCGTTATGAATCAAGTATACAATACCACATACAGGCCAGTCCTGTCCGACCCGCATACGTTCCCTCTAGGCTGACATTTATTTCTGCCCTGACGATGTCCGATTATAATTAAGGCCGACATTTATTTCTGTTCTGACAATGTCCAATTATAATCCGTTATATACAGCCACGTGCAGGCCAGTCTTGCCCGTATTTTCCTGTTATTATTATTAGCGAGGGTTTTTTTCTCCTGTAAAATTAATTCAATCATTTTTAAATTTTTCAGTGGAGTTTTTTTCACCGCTCGCTCATCGTTTTTCTTAACGGACTACAAATTCGGAAACGATGAATTGCATTTTGTACATATTCTGCTCATCGCGTCTAAAATTCTGTGTAAATTTATTTTTAATTGCTTTGATGGGACCCCGACGGGTCTTTAATAAAAAGTATTATTATCATTGTGTTAACCGACCAACAACCATAGCTAAAATCGTCGAAAATATAATTTACAATCAAATATCAGACCGTTTGACAAACGCTAACCTCAAACCTCCCTCTCAACACGCCTTCTTACCCAAAAATTCATGTCAGTCCTGTCAGAGAGGAGAAAGGGAAACTCATGGAGTTAGAGGCTACCGTGGCTCTTTTTTGCTCTTAAACGTTCCCCTTTTTCTCTTTTTTGGCCTACGGTGTTTGAGTTACTAACTTTATTGATTAGCCAGCTTTACCCAAAACCCTGACCTTGGTGTTTCTGCGTTGATTTTCTGCACGAATTCAAATCTGCTGTATTCTTCTCACTCGTTATCTGTCTTATGAAGCGATAGGACGCAGCTGACGAGCCGTCGCGAATTTTTTGGTACCAATAGATCCTGCCCTTCTTGCCTGCTTCATCTCTAAAATAGTTTTGATTTCCTATTCAGGGTCATACGTGACCAAGATATTCTCAAAACGAATTTACTAAAAAGGTAAAATATACCCCTCAGAAACACTATAAAATAACGAGGATTTTATAATACTTCCCAAATTTAAATGGTCCCCACGATCAAACTTCTACTCCATAAGACATGTGACTCTCTGGAATCCCCTCCCAAGTTCTGTTCAAAAAGGTCGAAACCTAATAGAATTCAAAATAAAAAGTGGAAAATTCTTTTTAAAAAGCAACGCGCATTTATTTTTGAATAAGATAGGACACATTTCGAGTCGACTCTTCGATATAGAATTCGGTCAAAACGACCACTGATGATGATAGCCATGTGAAAAACACCAGAATATAACCCGAAAAACAATTAGGGTTCAGATGGAGAGTATCATTACTAAGCATAACACAAATGGAGACATCCTTTCTTTTATTTCCTTCTCATTTCCATTGCCTGACTCACCAGACATTATAAACCCTTAATCAACTAGATCTGACACACCTTTCGACAGAACCCTACAATAAATTGCCCACAAGACTACACTGAGACTATATTAAGGCTATATAAGACTTTACTGGACTATGTGAAGCCACCAATCAATATTCCTGTGATGCCATATTATCAGGAGCAATATGGTACCTGATTTAATATTCTTGTGATATATTTGATTGCGACTTACACAGAGTGCTTCGCGCTCTTGATATATATTAATCTTTTTCAGCTGCTGGTCCAGACAAATATGATAAGCCTGCTGGGAGATTCAAAGGAACGATGCAGTCGACCCTAAGCGACTGCCAAAATAAACTGAAAACCGGCAACAAGCAGACACCAAAATGTAGTCAACTCGAAGATACTTCCAGCGTCAGGTCGATATCAAAGTTCTTCAAGTTCCACAAACTGCTGAATACTCATGATCACACAGACGATCACACTCTACATTTGAGGTCCCATAGTGTACACTTCGCTTTTTCTGGTTTTTGCTATTAGTTTGCCTTTGAAGTCAGGTTTTTTGACTTAAAACAAACTCCCTGTTTGCACTCTGTTGATTAAGCAGACATCAAAAACAAATATAGTCAAAGCGCAGCCGAAATGGGCGAATTTGGTTTTAGTATTTCCTGTGTTCAAAGGAGATGAACAACGCCCAAGAGATGCTATATTAAACCTTTCCTATAATAGATCTTCTGCCGGGAATGAACGGTGGCCTAGTTTTATCCTTCAATATTAAGGACTGCTGTGAGAAATTAAAACGTGCGGCCACTCAAACATCATGTTTGTTTATTTGAGTCCTCGGACTTATATAGGAGCACACCTTCAGAGACGGTAGGAATGCAGCGACGAAAACAACCAAACAGTTTAGTGATTTGATAAAGAGGGAGGGCGTTTTGGCAGATTTCAAATAATTTACTTTGACCCATCCGTGAAAAACTCGGTGCCTCGGTGGGATTCGAACCCACGACAGCAGGAGAGGGTTTTAGTACAGCCAACATAGATCAGATGGCTAGAGCGTTGGCTGTACTACAAGCTTCCCCTGCTGTCGTGAGTTCGAATCCCACGTAAGCACCGAGTTTTTCACAGCTGGGTCAAAGTGGATGAGGAAAGGGGTTAGGTTCGTGGCTGGGTGGGATAAAAGCCGGTGGAGTCGCAGTTATCTCACGGTGTGATGATCATTTGCGCTCATGATTGCGTGTGAAGCCGCACCGTTCGCCCGCGTGAGTGTGACGCGCGATAATGTGGGGTATGTCAGCGTGTACATCTACGGAGTTTATGTCAAACAACCGGACCTCCAGAAGTTCTAGCCCTCCAGTGCCATTATCCGCATACTCACGAAGTCCAGTTAAGTGCTCTCCTCAAGGATGTGGGTATTACCTTGAGATGGTGGGGAAAGAGAACCTCGTCAATTTGCTTTAGACGAGTGAGTCCCACAAGCATTTGTTGCAAATTAGATAGATAGATAGATAATTTTTATTAAAGACCCGTCGGGGTCCCATAAAAGCAAGTTAAAATAAATTTACCTGCGAGTTTTAGACGAGGTAGGCCGAATCTTTACAAAATGCAATTCATAGTTTCTGAATTAGAAGATCATTGAGAAACATGATGATTGAGGGGTGAAAAAAAACTCCTTACAAAAAGTTAAAAATGATTGGATTAATTTTACAGGAGAAAAAAACCCTCAATAAAAATAATGACAGAAAAAAGCGAGCAGGACTATCCTGTAGGTGGGGGCATATAACGGAATGTTGTCGGTCATCGTCAGGGTAGCTATAAATCTCAGCCTTGAGGGGTACGAATGTGGGTCAGACAGGACTGATTTGCATATGGCATTGTATATGGGATTCACAATTGAGATCGTCTGGGCCGGATTGATACGCCGCGTCAAAGAGGCCAGACGAGAGGAACCGAGATGCGATCGGCCACAGCACGCTTCGAGCTCAGCCGAGCAGTGAGGAAGGGAGGTACAACCGAACTACTAGTAGATAGTGAATACTGAGGGTTCCGCCGTGAGCGTCGACAGACCGCATGAGGTCGGAATGCGGAAGATGACATCAAAAACCGCGAAAATTGTTGCTATGGGGGAGGAGTGATAGCAGTCGATTTAGAAACCAATTCAAAACAGGGGTTTCTAATGATATAATTAAGAGTTACCACTTAATCTACCACTAAATCCCAGGAGGACCCTTCTCGAAGTCAAGTATCAGAGTGTTAAGGAATGAGACCGTTAACAGTGCCTTTATGCTTTCCGGTGTAAGATGTTTGCGTACTTTCGACTTGAATACCAGTAACTTAGGCGATAAGCTAATTTAAGGCGGAAGATTATTCCAAAGGAAGGCATATTTGGAAGCAAAGAAGAGGGAGCGCTTAGATGTAGTACAAAGAGGCGGCGGAATCACCATGCAGGAGTTGCGCGTGACATAAGACCGATCTCTCGGAGTGAGAGTGTCAATGGGCGGAAGACTGGAGCTAGAGTTGATGTGAAAAAGGAAGCAAAGGCCAGCTTCGAGTCTTCTAACCCACAAAAACTTAATGTTTGCCAGCTGACATCTCTGAGTATAAGAACTACTGAACGAAGCTTGAGAGAACAGTTTCCGAATGAAAACCCTCTGAACATTTTCGATTTTATTACGGTCACAGGCGTTCATTAAACCGAAGAAAGGACAGCAGTATTCGAGGACTGGAAGAACAAACATTTGATAAAGTCTTAGCTTCATTTCCGGAAGGAAAAAATTATGCGATATGAATCCACATATCTGCGCCGCCTTGGCAGAGATTCTATCTGCATGAGGTGATAAAGCAAACTAGTTTGTATAACTTGGACCTAGGTCCTTTATGGTGAGGCATTCTGAGAGTGGGTTATTCTGAAAAATTATGGGACCAGGAAGTTTGGTAGGACCAAAAGACATAAAACTACACTTGGATGATGGAAACTCCATCTGCCATGTCGAACCCCATCTGCTTAAGCATAGTAAATCGGCATTAATTTTTTAAACAAAAACATTTGCGGTGTCCTTAGAGTATGAGTAAACACACTTGAGGTCATCGGCATTAGTAAAAGTTTGCGAATTTCCGAGTTCAGTCGAAATATCATTGATGTACAGAGGAAAGAGTAGCGGACCCAGAACCGTTCCTTGAAGTACGCCACTCGTGATCGAGTGGGGTGTCGAGTAGCTATTACCGACCATGACTTTCTGATATCGGTTGGACAGATAGGACCTGATGAAGT
This sequence comes from Spirometra erinaceieuropaei, assembly GCA_902702965.1. NCBI lineage: Eukaryota > Metazoa > Platyhelminthes > Cestoda > Diphyllobothriidea > Diphyllobothriidae > Spirometra > Spirometra erinaceieuropaei. Next base: position 791,838 of record CACRXP010000147.1, read on the forward strand.
CGAGAAGAGGCGCCCGGATGCCGAGAGCTTCCAATTTTACTAAAAGATGTCTATGGGGCACCTTGTCAAAGGCTTTGCTAAGATCAAAGTAAATAACTACCACTGGCTGCCGCTCATTACGAAGAGAAGTGATTAGATTAAGAAAAGCCAAGTGGCATGTTTCGCAGGATCGTTCAGGTAAAAATCCATGCTGACTAGAGCTCAGAAGCCGATTAGCTAGACAGAAGTCAAGAATTTCATTGAAAATAATCCTTTCAAGAAGCTTTGCTAGAGACGGCGTTTTGTGCACGCCCCGATAGTTATTAACATCGGACCGAGATCCTGACTTGAAAACGGGAATGATAATTGACGTTTTCCATGTTTCAAGACAGAATCCTTTTGAAATATAAACCGAGAATAAATGACTAAGCAATATGGGAAGGTCGGACGCTTGTTTAATAATCGAATTCGGAATCCCGTCCGTTCCTGAGCAGTGTGAGTATTTCAAACGGCTTATGTGTTTCTTAATGAGATCTGAGGAGACATCAATTGTACTCAGTGTCCTATCTGAAAGTGATCGAAAGAAAGGGACCGGATCGGACTCGGTAGCAAGGTGTTTTGCAAAGAAAGCACTAAACAACTCCGCCTTGTCAGTGTCATCGGTGAGGAAGACTTTGTTATCATTTAGCATGGGTGGAAGTTCATGACCACGCTTAGAGGAGGACCGATGACGGAAGATGTTAGCGACGGATTTGCCAGGGTTCGAACCACCGGGAGCAATTGATTCTCTTTGCCTGTCGCGCGCTTGGCGCATCCTTGAGGTCATGTCAAAAATCTCTGTGATTCTAAGATAAACTGATAAGGAACTAGTGGATGGGTTACGCAACTGTCGCCTCAACTTTTTAGTCTGTTCTGAAGAAAATGAGGAACAAGGGAATCTGAAGAATTAGGCTTGAGTTATCTACGCGGCACAAACTCTAAAATGTCCTTGGAAACATTGGACATGACATCACGAAGAATGGTTACATCGCTACAAGTGAGGAAGCCACACCAATCCAAGGATCTCATATAGTTATTTATTAAGTCGCTATCTACGCAGTCGTAGTTCATGAAAGTCTGAACGGCGCTTGTCTTTTTTGAAAAATCAAGCGGTAGGCAACAATGAATTAATACGTGGTCACTGTCAAAGAGGTCCTTTTTTAAAGCAACAGAAAGAGGAGCAATGTCATTGGTAAAGATTAGATCTAAAATGTGATTATCTCTTGTTGGAGAGCGCACCCTTTTTTAAAGCAACAGAAAGAGGAGCAATGTCATTGGTAAAGATTAGATCTAAAATGTGATTATCTCTTGTTGGAGAGCGCACCAGTTGGGACCAATTAGAAAAATTGACAATATCTTGAAAGGGCTGGAATCGGGGTGGGCAGCTATTGGAAACCCAGTTTATTTCAGGAAGGTTAAAATCCCCAGTGATTATTTTAACATCGAAAGCAGCTTCCGAAATTAATTTAAAGAGTTCACAGAGTTGAGAATCATCACTGGCTAAAGAAATTGGGGGATTGTAGATACAGCCAATAATTGCCTTTCTTTGCGGCGAGAGAATAACAGATGCAAAGCAGAAGTTTCCCGTAAATGAGGAAACATCCAAGTAATAGGGAGAGTGCTTTAGGTAGGATTTAAGATAAAGAAGACAACCATCCCCACGCCTTGTCGTGCGGTCTTGGCGGTAAAAATCGAAGTCATCTATGAGAAGGGCAGAGTCAGGAATTAGAGAATGTGTCCAAGATTCTGTTACACATATAATATCAGGCGTCATTTCCAGAGCAATGGCTCTGAGTTGGGCCATCTTGTTTATAACAGACCTGGCATTCAATAATATAATATCTAATGTGTTTCGAACGGCAATGCTATTTTCGACGGTATTTAAAAAATAATTGGAGGTGAATATGTAAGCTGTGAATTAATGACACTTGGAGAATAAGTACCAGTTAATTTAGAGTTATTGACGTACGGGGAGTCAGCAAGAGAAGGCTGAGTATGAGACCTAAAGGATGTGGGGATATAGTTTTCAAACATTGGAATGATAGGGGAGTTAGAACATGGATAGACTTGTTGGTAGTTAAATAATGCAGGAAGGGGAGGAGGAGGGAGGCTAGAAGGAAAGTAGGGGCTAATGGGTGAGGGTAGGCCACTAAAAGAATGAAATGGTGGGAAACCAGGTCTAGGTTGGAAGTCAAAGGAGATAGGTTGACGTACCTGAGAGCAATTGGCCTTAAGTGGTGGGAAGCCTGAACAAGGTTGGGGCATAAATGATTTAGGGCAATTCATGTATGAATTATTTGCTGGATATATAGTAGGGCTTTGATAAGTAACCGGTACGCAGGACAGAGAATTATTCGGGGATATAATTGGAGCTGCGGTGTTCATAGACGTGCTGGGCTGAACAGACTTGTTAGATCTAAGAGAAGGCGTCGTACCCCTAAACGGAACTGTACTACCTATCTTTTGGGTCGGAGTCTGATTCAATTTTCGAGTCTCACCGTTCTGACGCCAAGCCACTGCTGACTTAGCTGTAGACCTTACAGCACCCAGTTGGACAATAGAAGTTATCGGTCTAGCTGATGTAGACGGATTTTCATGTGTCTCAGCGGGACTATCCGGAGGATACGAAACGACAAATGGGGCTGCTGCTGCTGCTGCTGCAAGGTTAGGGGCAGGCAAATGCGTCAAGTGGCTTGAGTGAGATGGAGATGTAGGAGAAAGAGGAAGGAGGGATTCAGATGTCGCAGGCGTAGGAGAAGCTGAATCCTTACGGCCACTTGTATTATGACCGAGTTGGGGAGCATTAGACTGAGAAGCAGTGGATTTACGTGAGAATAGAGACCCGATTCTACGCTTCATAGGAGTAAGATCATGACAAAGGAAAAATTTTGCCTTTTCTAGGTACGCAGTGACACGCTCTCGATGAGTAAAGATTGTGTCAACCTCGATTGATGAAAACAATTTGACTAAGATGGGTGGATTTTTGCTACGGGAGGACAAGCGTTTGACATCGGCTATTTTGTAGTTGAAACCACATGAATACAGGAAATTGGTTGCAACATGAATTGGCCGAGTAGATCGAGGAACATTTTTTAGCAGGAAGTTGTAAGAACGCTTCTGTCTATCACTAGATTCACTGGCGATCAGGTGAACAAGTGAGTCGAGACGCCTGCATTCTTCAGAGGGAATATCGGAGATGTTCCCGTCGAATAAATGTCCAAGAATTGTCAGCAAAGAGCCAAAATTTAGCATAAAGTCATTGAAGTGGTCAAGTGCAGACAGATCAAGCTGCCGACCAATTACAACGGGTGACGACTGACTAGTAATATCATCTGATTTAGATTTAGGTAAAGCTTCTGACTTATGTTTAGTTAGGCCATGCTTACTTACAAGAGCCGAGAGCTTACGTCGACCAGTGACTTTTGGTCTCATCTTGTCTCGAGGCAAGTTGTGATTAAGAAAACTTCTGGCAGACAAGTTGACTGAATTTCAGCTAGAGGCTAACGATGTAAAAATAAATTACAACAGTTAGAGAGAAATCGGATGCACAAAATGAGAATTGCCAAATGCGATTAGTGAACAACGGGCATAGACCAGCAGAACTCAAAAGGAGATGGCAGCAGGCAGTTCTGAGAGAAGAGGCCTGTATTTAAGGAAATTCAACCAAAAAACAGGTACTTAAATCGTTAGGTCTCGCAGAAAAACCACTTAAAATAATATCCTCCACTTATCTTCAAATTTAAAACCAGCGGCTCGACCTTGACCTTGACCTAGAGAAAATAATGAGAAAGACACTGATTTGACATATCGGGGAGAACAACTTGCTTAGTGAGCATCAACATGAATTTAGAGCTGGTCGATCCTGTCTCACTAACCTGCTCACATCAATGGAAGGTTAAACGAAATCCTAAGAGATGGGTTTGTCAGTAGATTCAGTCTACATTGATTTCGGCAAAGCCTTTGACAGGCTGCTACACAGACTGCCTTTATCTAAACTGCGCCAAATGAGTGTGACTCGCAACCTACTGAAGTGGTTAGCCTTCCACACAGGCCGATGTCAGCGTGCGTACATTGGTCACGTCAAATCAGCATGGGAAACCATTCACAGCGGGGTTCCACGGGGGATCGTGATGTGATGAATGGCCTCTCAATCTCAATTTCAATAAATGCCAATTCATCCGTCTGAGGTTTAGTTGCAGAAAGAATTTGAAATCTGAATATCAGTATTTTCTCAAACTTGTAAATGAGGTAAAGGACCTAGGTGTGTGGATGAAGTCCACTCTCAAACCCTAGTCTCACTGTGCCAAAATAGCAAAGAAGACTATGGGTATCCTGGGGGCGATCAGGAGATCCTTCCTTAACTTCGACGTTTGGAACATTAATCCGGCCGATTTTAGAATATGGCATTCAGGCGTGTCGCCCCTGGATGAAGCTAGACAGCATCCTCCTTGAAGTGCAGTGAAGAGCGACCAAACTAGTCGGTGGGCTGAAGATCCTACCTCATGAGGAATGGTTAGAAAGGCTCAATGTTCTTTCTCTGTCCTATAAGCAAAACAGAGGAAACATGATACTGGTCTCCAAACTCGCCAGACGAGAACACCGTACACTTAAATTGACCGATTTATTGAGCTTGAGCAAACGGCAAATGTCCGAGGCCACCAATGTACATTGAGGACGAAGTACGGCAAAAATGAAGTACGGGCCAACTTCTTCTCTCACCTGGTGATTGAAGACTTGGACAAACTACCAGTGTCAATTGTTTCGGCGGAAAGCGTTCAGTCATTTTAACGAAAACTTGGTAGAATTTTATATTATCGCCGTATATTTACTTGATAAGAACTGATAAAATGTACGGCATACCTGCGTACACATGTGCACGTTTTTCAGTCTTTGTTTGTAAGTAGGGTTTTTCAAGGCTTAACCTATCTTCCTTATATATGCTGAATTACGCCTGTGCGATTACGTAAGATGGCCTCTCTATACTGCTACGAACATTTTGTAAAAGGACTCGGAAGGAAATGCAGAAAAATTATGCAGGAATCCGAACCCAGTTACATCGTCATGCTTATGGAATAGGAGATGGACATAGTGTATAGTAGTAGGTGATTATACGTAGGGCTCCTACATAAAGTAGAAATTGTCTATATTCGGCAGCCTTCCAAAACTCCAGGCGGACAATAGTTCTACATCGCGTGAAGACTCTGTCGGTAAATACTAACTACATATCCTACTGGACGTATTCAATGAATTAGAGAATTTAATGGAGCCAGACGCCAAACCTTCAGCAATTTCCGCCTAAACCTAGGCAGACTAGGTGAATATCGTCGATTGAGAAGCAGGCAACAAAATCGACGGGTAAGTCTTCGAACGGAGATTTGCCCTTGCGGTGTGGTGCCTGACTTCACGGTCTGAATGACCCGTCGTTGCGAAATCATTCAATGTACAATAGAAATGTCATGCGGTTCGCAATAGGCTTGTCCTTCTAAAAACGCCTTAGGGGTTGTAGATGGATCTACGAAACAACTTACCTGTCCCTTTCATAGTAGTCATTGTAAGCTTCAATTTACCGTACATACGAGCAGCCTGGGATGTCGTGGATAACACTGACTTACTACACCATGCTGCTCTCCGTATGCGGAACGCGCAAATCACTGGCCGCGATGTCTTTCAGTTCACCAACACAGTCGTCGAAGTAGTCATCCAACGGATCGGGCTTGCCGAGATCGGAGAAGAGTTCAACAACCAAGGGCTTCCCAAGAAACGGGTGGCTGGCACGGACAAAAATTAACAGCTGTCTTCTCTGACGATGGATTCGAGCGGGAACATGAAACGTCAGACGAATGAAGCTCTCGTTCCAGCGATTGTGTCTATCTCTTCAGTATTGTTTTCTGAGACTCGTCTCTTCGCTTCTATAGCCTTAGTTGCAGATGCGCCGTTCACCAGGTCATGTGACCTGTTGGAATTACTATTGGGATTTACGCCTTATGTCAGCAGGGACCGCTTAACACCAGATGGAAAGGCAATGTCAATCCTCTGAAACGGCCAAACGATTTGTTGACGATTTTTCCATTTAAGCTGGGGAAATCTAGTTAAGTCTCATTTGAACCAATAGAGAACGTCCTTTCACAACATTTTATGAAAGGGTTAGTCGCATCTGATTGAGCACATTTTCCTCTTTTTGAGTCATCTCGGAGCGGTAGATAACTTTTCGACATTTCCTTTCGAGTTTTTTTTTTACCAAATGTCCATAGCAGCATAGAGAGACCAACTAACGTAACCGCACAGGCATATATGAGCATTTCTAAAGGACACCTGCTTGGATTCCTAACGCGTCCGACGCTGTTGGACGACGATGAGGGAGTGACACAGTGTTTGACAGTGAATTATGTGATAGAAAATGATAACTCGGAAAGTGTCCTTCGGTCTGCCCAACCATTTGATTTTCCGTACTCATGCTTATCTAGCTAAAAAAATAGCGGATGCCAAATTCCTGCCTTCCCATAGCAAAAAACTGCCTATTTCAGTAAAAATGTTTTCAACAATCGAGGTTGATTCAGTCTTTGTCCACGAAAATCGTGTATCTTCACATCTCGAAAATGCGACATTGTCCTTTTTCACGACCTTACTCCATTAGAGCGAAAATTTAGGCCCCTTTTCTCAAATAAATTCCCACTTCTCAGTTAGACACCCACCAGTGCGATCACAATACAAGTAACCGTGAGAAGTCGGTTGGTCCTACTCCCACGAAGTCTGACTCGGTGTTCTCCCTTACTCCTGCATCTTCTTCTCACTCGAACTATTTAACGCCTTCGTCTGCCATTAAATTAGCAACAATCCAAGTTGTCGTTTCTAACGCTCATGTTACCCCTCCCAGAACGCTAACAACGCCGTCTTTATCAGCCACACCGATAGCTTCTGCACTTCAACAGGGTCGTTCAAGTTTTCCACTCAAGTCAACTAAGACATGCCGTCAGGCCGACATGATTTAAAAACTGAATCCGACCCTGACCCAGAGCAAAGGTAGCGGAGTTCCATTTAGTGGTATGCTGCATTCTCTTAGATTTTCAGAAAACTTTCCCAACCGAGCTTCCTATGAACCACGTAGGTCCAATTATTCCTCTAAATAATTTTTTGTTCTGCTTGATGGCAACTTACTATACGGTCCTACTATAAACCGCGTAGATAGTCCTTACGAAGTCGCCGTAACTCGTTTATCCGCCAACCTAATCCAGGCTTCACGCCAGTTAAGGCCGATAGTTCTCATATAAGTCACCCTAGATTTTTTGGCCTCCATCCTAGACCTGACTTACCACCATTAAATTCTTGTAACTGCCTGCCAGTAATCTTCATCTTCCTTCTAGGTTACCTCCTCCCCAAGTAACTACCAGCAGGCCTATCACTGTTATAACTCTCCTAATATTTCAGTGTCTGAAAATCATTATTTCTGCATCTTTAAGGTCTCCCACTCAGACTTCTCTGCCGACTCCTCATGTGTTAATTATTCCGGGCCCATTGGTATTTATTCTTCAGGTAATAATTTGCAGTCTGCCTGTCTAAATCTGAATTTTTTAAAATGGCGTCGACAATAGCCATGCTGCTCGAAACACACTGAATATTCTTTCACTAAATGACAGATCTGTATTAAACCAGATGATCTAGATCAGGACCATTGCTCTCGGAATTATGCCGATACTATATGCGTAACAGAATCTTAGACCCATTCTCTAGTTGCTGACTCTTCCCTTTCTACAGGCGACTTTGATTTCCCCCGTCAAGACCACACAAATAGGCCTGGGGCGGTTGTCTTCTTTATCTTAGATCCTCCCTAAACACTCTCCTTCCGATATGAGTGCGTACTCATTCTCCGAAAACTTCTGCTTTACATCTATTATTCTCCCGCCACAAAGAATGACAATTATTGGCTGTATCTACGGCCATCAAAACTCATCAGCTAGTGATGATTCACAACTGTGTGAAATTTTTAAATGAATTTCGGAATCTGTTTCCGATGTTAAAACAATCACTAGAGATTTTAACCTTCCGGATATAGACTGGATTTCAAATACCTGTCTACCTATATTTCAACCTTTCCAGGATATTTTCTGTTTTTCTCAATGATCTCAGGTTGTGAGCTCTCCAACAAGAGAAAATCGCTGTTTTGATCTGGTCTTTGCCAATGACATTGCTTCTCTTTTTGTATCTTCCAAAAATGATCTTTTTAATAGGGATCAAGCATTTATTCATTTTTGCCTACCACTTGCCTATTTAAAGACGACCGTCGCAGTTCGGACCTACCTAAATTAGGATGGTGTGGACGGTTGAATCAACGACCGTATTGGATCATTTGGTTGGTGTGCCTTTCTCTCATGCAATGATGAAACAGCTCATTGTGAGGCCATATCCAATGTTTCCAAAGACATCTGAAAATTTGCGCATCGTAGATATTTCAAATCTAATTCTCCGGATTCCTCTGTTCCTCATTTTATTTGCAACAGACCAATAAAGTTGGGAAGTCAGTTCCATGAATTTTCCACTAGTTCTATATCCGTTTATCCAATACTCACATAAATTTTCGAAATTGCCTCGAAATTGCTCCAAACGCGCGACAGGTAAAGAGAGACACCTGAACTCAGTGATCCGAACCCTGCCAAATCCGTTATTAAAATCTTCCATCATCGGTCTTACTCCAAACTCAGTCACGAAATTAGACCCTCGCTAAACGATACCAAAATCTTCCTCATCGATGACACCGACAAGCTGGAGTTGTTCAGTGCTTTCTTTGCTAAACTAGCTCTCTTCTTTCATTCGCTTTCATATAGGACATTCAGTACAATCGATGTCTCCTCAAATCTACTTTAGAAACACAGAAGTCGTTTGAAAAACACACACTGCTAATGAACGGAAGATATTCCAGACTCAATCATCAAACAGGGATCCGGCCTTCCCATATTACTCAGTCATTTATTCCCGGCAAATAATTCGAGGGGGTTTTTCTCGGAAACACAGAACACGTCAATTGTCTATCCTGTCTTCGTGTATGGACCTTGATCCAATTCCAGTAAATATCGGAGCACGCACAATACTCCGTCTCCAGCAAAACTTATCGAAAGGATTATTTCCAAAGATTTTTTTTATTTCTGTCTTTTTAATCAGCTTTTGAGTTCTAACCGGCGTGAATTCTCACCTTAAAGACTCCATTTAGCCTTTCTTAATATAATCACTTCTCTTCGAAATGAACAGCAGTCAATGGTAGTTATCTATTTTGATCTTAGCGAAGCCTTCGACAAGGTGCCACATAGAAGTCTTCTGGCAAAATTCTAAGCCCTTGGCGTCTGGTCCCCTCTTCTCGATTTCATCTGGTCCTTTTTATCGAACCCCCTTCAGAAAGCCGTGGTAGGTAATAGCTACTCGAAACCTCATTCGATCTCTAGTGGCGAACTTCAAGGTACGGTTCTGGGCCCACTATGCTTCCTTCTTTACGCCAATAACATTTCGGCGAAATCTGAAATTGGCAAACATTTATCTATGTCGATGACCTCAAGTGGGTTTACACATATTCTAAGGACAACGCGAATGTTTGCTCTGAAAAATTATTGCCACTCTACTACGCTTATGGAAATGGAATTCAACACGACAGATGGAGTTTTCTTCGTCAAGATGTAGTTTCATGCCATTTGGTCCCGCCAAGCTTCCAGGTCCCATAATTTTTCAGAATAACCCACTCTCAGAATGCTTCACCATAAAAGATCTTAGTTTAATTCATGCAAATAAGCTCATTCAGACGAAATCTCAGCCAAAGCTACACAGATATGTGGATCCACACCAGAAATATTTCCTTCAGAATATAAAACTAAGACTTTGACAAATGTTTTTCCTGTCCTCGAATATTTTTGTCCTATCTTTGGTCTATTAAACGCCCGTGGCCATGAAGAAATAGTAAACACTCAGACAGTTTTTAATTGAAGAGTATTCTCTAAGGCTGCACCCGGTATTTGTTGTATTGACAGATATCAGTTAGATAAAATTTAGTTGTTATGGATTAGAAAACTCGAAGTTGAAGTTTGCTTCCTGTTTTTCATTAATTCAAGCACTAATCTCCTGCTCATTGACACTGCCACTTCGAGGGATTGGTATCATGACACTTTCAATTCTTCCACAGTGATCCCACCGCCTTCTTCCTTCACATTTAGACGCTGATTCATTTTTGCAATCGAAAATCCCTTCCATTGAAATGATTTTTCTATGAAACCCAGGTCATCGTTTAAATCACTGTTATTTAAATCGAAACCGCATAAACACAAGAGACGGGAAAGCATAAAGTCGTTATTCACAGTTTCATTCCCGAAAACTCAAATTCCGAACTTTGAAAAAAGTCCTCCTGAAATTAAATGGCAGATAATACATGTCTTACCTGCTCAAACAGAAATTCTTGCCGAGACATTTAAAACCCTGTCTTTACATAGCTATAAAACCTGTAGTTATTACCGTTTCCCCACAGCAAACATTTTCGCGATTCTTGACGTCATCTGTTCATTTCGGCCCCAAGCCATTTGTTGATGATCACGGCTGACTTCTTGGTTTCCGTACTCTGTAAGTAGTTTTGTCGGCCAGCAAAGAAACATCCTGGTCTTATCATTGCCCGCTTAGATGGCCGCTACACCTTGAATGTCCCCTCCTCGCTTGGACTCTAAGGGGACTGTGACCAATCGCCGTGGGTTTCTTCTGTCTCGCCACCTTGACAGTCGCCTCAGCGCTCATCTCAAAAATATTACGATCGCATTTGCAGCAAATAACGCGTTTTTAACTCTTATATACTTCCTTATGAACCACGGTCCTGTCCGGCCTTCATGGACGACAGTTTTTTCCCTTTAAAGGTTAATCAGATCATACATTTGCCTCTTTCAAGAAGGGAGTTTTTTATGTCCCCTGTTTTACATATCAAACTGCTTATTTCACAGGCAAAAATTGAATATTGCCCAATGCTATCCTACTCGTTCCGAAATTCATTTCAAAATGCATTTTTTGTTACCGTGTAAATACCCTTATAGATACTGAATAAAGCAATTTAGTATCTACTCTATGTCGTGTGAGGCAGTAGGTGCCACACCAATTGTCCGATTGCAAACTAACACAGACTGATTATCGTTGGTTTACTTTCGCTACGGTGTGGGGAATTCGGTGTGACACACTTAATGGAAATACGACAGTTTACAGTAAAAGTACCCACGGATTTAAAATGGAGGCCGAAGGGGGCAGGAACGAACTAGGATTCGGAAGCCTCCTCGAAAATTTTTCGGCATAGCGTGGCCAGACGCGGTTGTTGTGTCGACTGCCACGCCGCAGCCACGCCAGAGGGCCACGTCTGGCCTCGTCTGGTCATAGCAGTAAGGCACGGCCAGACAATGGTAGTATTGGCAGGAAGGCGAGTGTATGGGGAACTTTCAAAAGCATTCTAAATTGTAAAGGGTTTGAATTGTAACTTGGCTTTTGACAACCTTTTTAAACCTGGTGTCATCACAATCATCCGAGGTCACTCACTAAAAACGTGCATACAACAGGCAAGACTGGATGTCCGGAAATGCTCCTTTTCTGCCTGAGTGGGCAAACCACGTTATGCCCTCCTTGCAGAGATTGTGATGTCACCATTGATGGAAAGCTTTAGAAAGATGCTTGACGGATTTGCGTTCCAAAGTGGCTCTGAGCGCTGAAGGATTAAAATCGACCCTTGGGGCTTACACAGATTTTCATGTTTCTATGATACTCTTTGAACAGTTATACCCAATTTTTTGCCGTAAATAGGATGTCAAAAATGCACGCCTTAGTCTTTCAGCGGACTGGACTGGACCGAACTAAACATTCATAGCAGTGTTGGGGGTTTTCCCCATCAATTTAATGGGTGCGGAGATTCCCTAGAAGTTCTAAGCAATCGTCTGACGGTCACGGATAGAAATAGGTTGATATGAGAGGTGTAATCAGGAGGAAGGGGATATCTACTCACATTCTCAAAGCAAGACACGAAAATCGTGAGAATTGTTGGTTTAAACAAAATCTTCCTATGTGCTCGACCGATCTCAAAAAGCATTTATTTCAGTCCTGATTGACGTAGAATGATATAAGGAGTTATTTTCAAGGGAATTTCGCATATATCATGAAAATTTCTATGTTTGAACTGCTTGAAAGCTCCGATCTTACTTGCACCAATCAGTGGTAAGAATTGTTTACTAAATTCAATAGGCAGTGCGCGCGCGCTCCTGTTTGATTTAGATTGCGGGATCACGTTTTCTATAGTGTGTTCGGTCTTTTGTGGACGAACGTTAACCGGAATTTATCAGGAGGTAGTTGCTTACATCCCGCACTGGTGACGGTGACATTATTTTTTGCCATATTGATGATAAGGTCTCGCGAATTTAATGGGCACATTTCACTTTATATTTCTGGATTAATTCCCGATGTGCGTTTATTGAAGTTTGGTTGCGTATCCCCCGCTTTATGCTTACTTTCTCCAATTTACTCATTAATATGATTCCTAGGCATGTCTGTTTTCGTTCGTCTCTGCAACTATAGTTTTTTGTTAAATATGGAACAGGCAGCCACGAGGTATGCTTGAACAATGCTGCAACATACAGCCAGGTCGCTACTAGTATAGGCTTGCCAGGAACTAGCGCGGCGTTAGCACGAAGGTTGGTTTTCGTGTCAGCAGTATGTTAGGACCTCCTGTAAACCGCGAGCTTGTGTGCAGACATGCCTAACCTCTAGCAGTCAACTCCTGTAGCCAATGTCACTGTGGGTATGAAGTCCTACTCAACTTTGGATGTACTCACTAAAACAGTTCATATTGGCGTCGATTATATTCAGCAATGTAGTCCGCGTCCATACGCACGTTCTCAGCACCAAAATTTATGATGTAATTGGAAAGTGATACCGCTCTTCGCATGACGCAGTTTCCCATGTCCACCGATCAGCAGGTAGTACACCACCAGCACGAAAGCGGGAATTTTGCGTAGGAAAATTTCCGTCAGGGTATGTATGCCTTTCAACCCACTAACCTTCAAGCTCGTTAATGACTCTTTGTGCCGTATTTAGTAGAGGCTAGTCTTCTTTTACGATATATAGTCTTGAATAACACAATGATGGCTATCGATAAAGGAATCTTAGATTGTACTATAGCGTTTGAAGCGGTAAATTCAGCTGTCAACTTTCGGATTTTGAAGATTCATGCTCACAGCCCCTACAAGGGACGCCCATTACGTGCCCATTGTTCCATGGATTATGTCCAGGTGTTTTTTAAAGGTTAGGTTCTCTAGTTCTCAACCTGAGATATAGCCCACAAGTTAATCGTGGTGGTCGGAGCCTATTTAGTGATTATTCATGCTCGCTGTGGGACACTGCTGTCATCAGACTGCAAAATTTTGTGAATTAGTCGATTTGTCAGGCCTCGCTCCCTCTATCCTGCTCGAACAACATGTACTGGTCCACTACTACTCATTCCTCGGATCACACAACCCGCCTTTTTCTCATTTTGTAACTGTAACTATCTGCTGTAACTATCTGCAACCCGTAGACCTGCCGGATAGCCAGAAGCTAGATTAGTAGACAGGTCCGCCTTCCCGGGTTTCTTGTTTTTCCGCAGCGTGCCTGACGCGTTGACTATCAGTGCAAACTGTGGGTGCCCCTTGTTTGTGTCGACTGCCTTCGGTAATCGTAAGGTTGATCAACAACTCTGACTGTCCCGTGCCTTAACTGCCCCTACTCAACTAGGCTCGCTAAGTCAGGTGGGTCATCGACAAGTTTGTGACGTTTAACCGCGTGTTAATTGGACACCCAGGCTTCTTGTAACAGTCTTGATGGGCGCTCATCACCTCGACTAGAAACCCCAGTGACATCAGAGTTTTTAATATGTCCCGTCTGCAGGACGTGGATTCTCACCCCTGAATTCAAGTTTAACCTTCAAACAGTCAACTGGTGTTCGTGCTTCCGAGTTCAAAACTTTCAGCCGGTCCCTCCGACGTGGCTTGACACGTGTTACAACCATGAATGCATATGTCGCTGTAGGCTGACTTGAAAGCATTTAGTCTAGGGGGTCACTAACTTATGTGTTTCTACCACCCTAAAGTTGCCTATCCGGAGTTGTTGGGGCGTTTTTATGATATCCGTGGGGAAATGGGACGTAAAGCAACCGAACATTATGCTCGCCTCACCCGTTTAAATTTGACTCAACTTATGCGAGTTCAACGGAAACCAGTATTACATGACATCAAGCACGAAAATGCAAATTGTGGTAAATTCACGTGTTATAGACCATGCTCGTTACTTGTTTACGTATGGAAGGTTTGTGTTTGAGACTCCTTGGCTTCAGAAGATGAAGATGCGATCACTGGAACAAGAAATTTATTTGCCTGACGTTTCGGATTCTCACTCGAATCCATTCATCTTCTGAACTGCTACCTGGAACTCGCCTGTTCGCTTCTATCAGCACTCCTTGGCTTGTGTGTTGGTTAATGAAGGCTTCTGCTTAGCGCTAGCTTTGCAAATTTACCACATATTCTTTGTCACAATTATTAAGTAGGTAATGACCGTCCGTCGCCACAGGCAGTCACACTTGGGTAGCTATAGATGTTTTTATTGGACTGTTGCAATAGGCGCACGTTCTGTCACTAGCATCGTCAACGTTGAATTTCGATACAACATAGATTTTTTCCGTTATGCGTTCATGATAGGATTGTAATATAATACAGTATTTTAATGTGGCGATAAAAAGAGCTAGCACATTAGTGTTTTCATTAAAAATTGGTGACATGGTGTCCATGACAGTGAGATGAAAGCGTTTTTCGAATGGAAAGCTCTGATCCAGACTGTTTAGGCTCAAACATGTCTATATTCTACGTCCACAATTATTGTGCCTTGGTATATCAGCAACTGTTCCTTGCGAAGTCCCCCCTATTGCATGTCCAGAGGGTTGTTGCTCTGTAATGGCGCCTTTCGTGTTCCAGTTTTAAGACTGCCAAAGGGCTTATAAAGTTTAAATGTGCCGTGGGCTCTTATTCTTCATTTTCATTCGATCTCCCCGGGGGGCTTGTGTAGTATTGACTTCAGGCCTCGGTGGATAGAATTCCAAGTTTGCCCTACCGTCATTGGAAGTTGATGTCATAACCCAAAACAGACTTAAATGTTTGTAATTTTTTATTTTCTGTGTCTGTCGTGTTGTACTGTTTTATCCTTCAATGCATTCAGTTTAAAACGTACGAGTTGTCAATTTCCCCTTGACTGTTTATCACTGGTTACCGTGTTGCGAATTATCATTATTATTATTGTGAAAAAGAATGAATTATGGGACTCCTATAACAGTCGCACATTATTTTCTTCTCTGCAAAAAGAATCTGGGACTCACATGCTCACCTCGGTTATAGTTGTAAATGTACCGAATTCGCTGTTCCTCGTTTATTGGCGTTTACCATAAAAAATATTCTCAACAAACGACTAATTTCGCACATAATTTCGTCATCAAGCAGTCGGTCGTCAGCACAACGTATGATACATTTTTAAAAGTTGCTTTCCGTCCCTTGATGTTCCCATACTGTCCACTTAGCAGAGCTAGCTCACAATTGGCTAGTCCACCCTCAGAACACCTGTAACTCGGTTCGGTTGCGTCCAAGTAAGTGATTCATTATTCTGCGTGGATTATCTAACTCCGTGCAGTCTGACCTTCCACTGTTGAGACTAAGTTAGATATGTAACCGGGCTTTGATGAAAATGAGTGGCCTCAAATTGCATTTTACAAGCTGCCCTTCCGTTTTTCATTTTTCGTGAGTCCTATCGAGTCCTGCTTTTGTTTGGTACTTAGACAGGCTGAAATAGCCGATTCACATCATTCCAGTGAGCCGGTTTGGTGACATGTTCTTCCTTG